>CAUYPK010167260.1:0-71820 GCA_963574355.1 Loris lydekkerianus
TTCACATGAAGGCTATAACCCAACTATACCACAAGACTTTGGGGAAAGGACCAAGGAAGGGGAAGGGAGGGGGGAGGTTTGGGTGGAGGGAGGGTAATGGGTCAGGCCACATCTATGGTGCATATTTTTATCTATAATAAAAAAAATAAAAATAATAAGGTCTGAAAATCTGTGAATTCTAAAACGTCTGGCCACAAGAACTTCAGGACTGCGGACCTTAGTGGTGGGCTCCAGTTACCTGTTGTAATCCAGAAAAACATCAGTCGTGTCAACTGCCCTGAAGATGATGGCACTGTACCTCCTTTTCAGGCCAGCAAAGCCAAGAACATGCTAGTCACTGCTGGGAACATGGAGTAGTCCTAAGAACCATGTCCAGCAAAAGACAGAATAGGAAAGGCCCAGAGTTCTGTCAAGTCAAGCAGAAAGTGGATGGGCTTCTTTTGGGAATAGACAAAAGCAGGGTAGGGGGAACAAGACCCTAAGCTAGTGAAGTGTGATTTAATCGAAACTGTAGAATCACAACTGACAAAGCAAGGGTGAACTTGATATGCTCACTAATTTCTACAGGCTGCAGAGTTCATGACCAAACACATGGCAGAAGCTGGAACTAAATCATTTTCAAAAGAACATTTAACTTCCAAGATGATGCGCCCAGAGCTAACATAAGATTCTGGAAGGCAGGCAGGGGTGGCCAGGAGTACATCTGGGAAGCTGTCGTGCCGGCTTTGGTTTGCTGGCTGGGTACCCCCTCTACGAAATAAGGGCTTAGACCTGACTAAAGACACTCAAGATGTATAGCCCAGGATTTGTTCATACACAGAAATGAAAAGAAGTAAGACCCAGGAAAGGACTGCAGCTCTGATCAAGCTGGAGAGAGAAAGCACAGTACCTGAGTGGTGTGACACTGCTGCCCCTATACCCACCTGTCTCCCAGGGGATGCCCAAGGTTTGAAGGACATGAGAGCTGAGGGTGTGAATCTAGGCTTGCCTCTGAGTCTAGGCTTCTATACCTCAGGGCCTCTACTAGGAAAAAAAAAATGCACAACTGGATGGACTGCTTTTTTGTTCTGGTGACAGGAATGGTCCGTTGTCCCTACGTTTAATGATTTTTCTATCAAATGGCAACAGAGAAACAGAACCATAGTTCCCAAACAAGGTATGCCCAATGTCTCTGCATCCATGACTGTAAAGCCGTCTGTTTATTCCAAGGAGAATGAATTAGTGAGTGCACGTTCTGTGTCACTGCTCAGAGATGTAGCTGAGCTACCCCCTGGGCTCTGTGTCACGGGAAAGTCTTACTTTTTGTCTAAAGTCTCTCAAAGGTATGTGTGTAAGAGGCTGTAACAGCCTGGCCAGGGATGTTTAGTATCCCCGTGAAAAAACAAAATATAAGAAAGTAGAGGAGCCTCGCAGCAGGCACACGTCCCCCCTGCACCCCTCTTGCTGGGCCTGGTCTGAGCAACCCATGCCGGATGAGCCCCTTGGACCAAGAGAATACTTGAAAAATGAGGCCTGTGAAACCTACCGAGCTTTCTGTCACTTGGTGCCTCCAAATGTGTTCTGCTGTAATTAAAAGACACAAGGACAGCCTGGCCCGGAGAAGGGAGATGGGCAGACTGACCCACCCCAAGTTTTCTAGTAGTCCTTCCAGTGGGGGCACTTCACAGGATCAATGAATAGATTAGTATACAGAGGGGGATGTTCACTCTTTAAAGCTTAATTCAACAGAACACTATCAGCAGCCATGGTCATTAACACACCCACAATAAGTAACACATTCCAAAAGATGGACTTTTTGAATACAGGATCTAATAAGTGACGCAGAATGGCTGTCAAGCACCATGACCAGCCAAGACCCTCTGCTGCTGCAGAAGAGACCTGGGACCAAGAGAAACACTCTCCTGACAAGGACAGTCATACTTCAGGGAAGCTGTGGGGATGACCCATGTGCTGGTGGGGCTCTGTGACATGAGGCAGTGGCTCAGCCATGGTGGGCAGTGCAGTGCCACTACGCTCCTGTGCCCACCCTTCTTTTTCCTCAGGCTCAGACAGGGAGCTGGAATGCCACTTGGGGCCTCTTATACCTGAGTCCCAGTGCTGGACAAGTTATTCTGCTACAGAAAAGAGGCAAGATTAGCCCCTCGGCACTGGTGGGGAGACGAGCCATGACATTGCTCTGATGCCCAGGCTCAGAACTGAGAAATTTCATGTAAATTTATGAGAGGACTTGGGAAAGCTAGGAAATCAGAACCTCAAGGTACAATAAAGACTGTTTAAAGAGATGTGAAGGATTGCCATAGTCTCCCTCTGAACCTATTAAGAGATGCAGGAAGCAGAGAGTTTTAGCTGCTATCTACACACAAGTTTCTGAAGGTGACAACTGTCATCAGCCTGGCTAAGTCTCCCATGTGACAGACCATGTCAAGCTTATCAGAATTCTAGCAGCCCTCACAGGCATGAGCTCACAGGCAAGGTTTGGCATCTTCCAGAGTGTTAGAACATATTCAGTCAGCCCACATGGAGAAATTTGCTCTCTCCCCTTCCTGAGAGTTGAGATTTTGATTTAACGTTTTTGTCATGAGTTTTGGTAGTGTGCACAGCAATAACCTCCTTTTCCTCACTATAATGAGTACCTCAGCGGCTTGCCAGAGAATGTCGACGTTCTTATTCTTCCGGGCATGCACATTCTGACCTAGAAACCGCAGCAGCTCTGGCAGGCATGTCTGACTCCGAGATCGAGGTAGGCCTGGAAAAGAAAAGGAGTCCGTGGGAGTTAGTGCTGCACCCAGGAAGCTGCCCTGATACTGGGAGGCCATCCAAGTCAGCTGCTGTGACCCAGAAACACTAACATGGCGAATGCACAGCCAAAGCAAGAAAGGAGGGCGGGTTTGGGAACTGGACGCGGCTACTAGTAAGGTGAGCATTCATTCTCATTGCTATTTTAGTGCAACCTTCATCTCCTCTTGGCAATTCTGAGGGGCCAGAGGGGCAAACACCAAGTCACCTAATAAAATTCCTATAAAGACCCATGCCCCCTAAAAGGAGGGAGGAGGAAAACCCATCTGGTCTCCAACACTTCTACCAGAGAGGAGGACACTTGGAGCAGCAGGTGTTGGCCAGTGAGTGGGCCTGGAAACCCTGGGAAGATCTGGAACATGACCTTAGCCCACAACATTTCTGAAGGCTCTGGGAGGCCTCTTCCCACTCTCACAGCATCCCTCCTCCACTCTGGCAGGCTCCTGAAAATCCATCAGATCACCTCACCTAGGAAACCCAGGACAAAATCCAGGAAAAATCAACCACTCCCCAAGGTACACTGAGATTTTCAAACTCTGAGATTAACAAAGACATCAAGGTCATGGCTAAAGAAAATACCATAGTTCCTGAACCCCCAAATCAAAACCATTTGGGATCTAACTACACGTAGTTTCCACCATGCACCCTGTCCCTAATGCACACGCAACCCTGTGCTAATCATGTCATGTGCTGGCTCCTGGCAGTGCCAGCACTATGCTGTCCAGGGGACAGGGCCAGATACAGAGAAGCAGAAAGAAGGCCCCTCCCTTGAGAGGCTCAGTACAGAGGAGGGGTTTAAGGTCAGGGCACACAGCCTCCAGAGATGGTGTGATCTCACCTCTCACGATCAACTGTGGCTTCTCCCTAGGCACCCCAATAGCCCCTAGTTTGGTGACTGTGCAGACTTTGGGGGTATTCCATGCGTGGGATTAATCTTCTCAGCCTCACAGACCAGCAGTTTTCCTGGGGCTGACAGGTGCACGGGTCATGGCTGCCCAGCTCCCTGGGTCATGGTCCAGTCTGCTGGCTCTGCCTGGGAGGTACAGCCAGCCTGGGCTGCTTCTGTTCCCATAGGCCTCACTCTTCCTCGGCCTTCATCATTAGTCTATTTTAAAGTCCCCCAGGTCCTTGACAGCACTAGAAACTGCCTTCTCTCCATGATGCTGGCACAGAATCCCCCCTTCCTGACACTACCACTCACTGCTACTACTCTTTCCGCCCTCAGCACACCTGTCCCTCCCCATTGTGGCTCTCTGGCTGGTC
The DNA here is from genome assembly GCA_963574355.1 of Loris lydekkerianus. Taxonomy (NCBI): domain Eukaryota; kingdom Metazoa; phylum Chordata; class Mammalia; order Primates; family Lorisidae; genus Loris; species Loris lydekkerianus. Next base: position 4,060 of record CAUYPK010167260.1, read on the forward strand.
CCACCAACACTCTTGTACTTCCACCCACAGAACTCAGAAGACACGGCCTGGGCTTGACCCAGGCTAGCAGGGAGGTGCCCTCCATGCCTTGGAGTCTTCTCTGCCAAGTGGGTATGAAACTAGCACTGCTGTTGGGGCTGCTACAGGGATCACTGTATCTAATCCACATACAGTGGGCAGGAGAGGGCCAGACTCACGCCAAGTCCTCAACAGGTCTGCCATTACTTGTGATCGCTGCTGTGGAAGGTGAGGCCACCTCAGGACCAGGTTCTTGGGGACCTGTACTGCTGACCCTCAGCTCAGGCCCTGGAGGAGCCTCTTCATGTACATTCTAACTGGCTGCAGCATGTGAGTCACTAGCAAGTTCTTGAGCTCTGGTGCCCAGGCCCTGCCCATCACACTCTGCCATGCAGCCCAGGCATCAGTACTGTCTCCGGCTTTCTGGGGACCTCTACTGTAGTCAGGGCTGGGAACCACAGCCTCCAGGGACCAGTTACATCTGTGCCAAGTCTCCTGCACTCCTCTCCAGCCCCTAGTTCTGTGCCCACCTCCCATGTGTTCGGTAAAGAGCAGCCCTGCTCCCCTGGGGAACCACCACCCGAGCTACTGTGTGCCTCCTTCACATCCCTGCCCTTTCCTCCTCCCTCCTTTCCAGGGCACTGTCTTCCTGGGCTCTCCAGGGCCTGGTTTGCAGATCTGGCATTCTCCTGTACCTTCTGGTTCCTTCCCTCAGGCCTCCATGCACAGTGCCATCACCCCTGGAGCTCCAGGCTGTGTCCAGCCTCCCTCAGCCCCAACCATCACACTGCTGCCCACCTTTGGGACACATGGGTCCATTCCAAAGCAGCACCATTTTGTCAACACTTGCTCTTCTTGCCTACCCTTCACTATACTGAGACTGTCCCCTGAGCTCACCAGAAGGTCTTTGTCCACAAACTCAGAGACTGCAGTGGCTCACACCCCTGGTTCCTGCCTCCTTGACTGCCTGCTTCCCGCTTGCTGGTAGCACCCTCTCAGGCCCATCTGTGGAATCCCTTCCTCCTCACCAGCCCCAGATACTGTCTTTAAGTCCCCTTCTCATCCTGCCACTCAGTAGCCTCAACCACAAAGGGCCCCACTCTGTGGCTGCACATCGCGCTGCCCACGGGCTGTCTGGCCAGGTCACAAGCTTAGTGGGGGTGGGTGCTGTGCTCGCTTCTCTCCTTTGCCTGCCCGCTGCTGCTGCCGCCACCAGCTCCAGTGTCCCAGCCCAGTGCCAGGTCTTCAGCCCTCCACAGCCGGCACCTCCTTGCCTCCCTGACATCAGTGTCAGGTGGCCACAGGGGAACTGGTCTTCAGCTCGAGCCCTTCTCAACACCTCACCCCTTCTCTCCATATGCCCCGTCACTCCAGGCTGGGGGCAGACAGTGAAACGATGTCTCACTCACCTACCAGCAGCTTGTGCCCCCTCTTCCCATCCAGCAGCACTCTCCTGCTGGAGGGACCCGTGAAAAGGCACCTTTTTCACACTGCTTCCCTACCGAGCACCACTAATGTAGTGCAGGGCCTGACCTGAGAGGTCCTCTGCGGCAGTGTCTCCTAACAGGAGGGCTGTGACACCAGCCAGCCCTTTCCTTTACCTGTACATAGACATGAGCACTGGCCTCACAAGCCTGCTGTGGGATTCTGGGAGGGGACACGTGTGGGCACTCAGCCCGGTGCCCAGAGCCCGTGCACATCAGTGGCAGTTCACCAGCAGTACTGTCTTACTAGTATTTCTAAACTCTGAGATCTACCACCCCTTCCAACAGAAAACAAATGACACCTGCCTGCCTCTTCCCAGCTGATGTGGATGTGGTCTTCCCTCTTTAGAAACCCCTATTAGAAGACACCAGTGTAAACTGAGGTAGGGACATGTCTCCTTGAGCCGTGTGGCACCCTCAGTGACTGCAGCAGTGCCTACACAGGCAGGCAGGGTGTTCTTGGGTGGTTTTCCCTCTAAGGAAGTGTCTGTCTCATTCACCATGGGGTCCTGTGGCACTTTAGCCCTGGCAGGTACTCAGGGGATACTTACTGGGTGGAATTTGGGAGAGACTCTAAAACATAAAGACTGCGCTGTGTATGCCCTAAACTCTTCCCAAAGTTCTGCAACTTCCAGAGCCCTTGCTGCAGGGTCTTCACTAGGGGGACACAGGACTGTGTGTCAGCAGTGGGAAGACCACTGTTATCTCTCTGTGGGTGTGCGACTCTGTGACACGTACCGTCTTGCCAAACATCCACCAATGCCTGCCCTGCATCTTACTCCTAAGCGCCATGGAGGCCGGTGCACAAGTAGCTCACCAGGTTGAAGGCAGCTCCTGCCTCTGTGATCTCTCATGTCCTACCAGCAGGTGCACGATTCGTGCCACTGGGAAAGTGTGTGGGAAAGCCTACATCACATAGGTCAGAAGAAAACAGACAGCAGAGAGATGAGCAAGGGCTGCAGCCAAGGGAAGTTTCTCTGGGTGGGGATTCAAGCCAGGAAGAATCCAAAGAGGTGAACAGGCTGTGTGTGTGTATGTGTGTGTGCATTGTATACGTGTGCATGTGTGTATATGTGCATGTGCGCACGCGTGTGTATGTGTGCATGTATGTATATGCATTTGTGCATGTGTGGGCGTGTGTGCACATGTGTACTTGTATGTACGTGTGCAAATGTACGTGTGTGTATGTATATGTGTATGTGTAGGTGTATGCATGTTTGTGTGTACCTGTGTATACGTATATGTACGTGTATATGTGCACACACATGCACACACTGGGGTAGGAGGCGGCAGGGGAACAGCGCAGACTTGCATGCTCACAGACACACGGAAGCTGGGCGGGCCAGGCAGCACAGATCAGACAGCCTGAGCTTGGCCATCCAGTGAGAAAAAGATCAGCAGGGGAAACCTACCACAAATGAAGAAATACTCACAATCCTCAGGCAAAACTTCCTTAAACTGCTCAAAGTAGGAATTTAACCGCACCAAACTCTCCACATTGATGACTTCTTGTAAAGATGTATCACCAAACCTTGGGAAGTTAAAAAGGGATGCCATTAGTCGGCTAATGTCACCATCTTCCAACATGAACACAGCTGTGTGAAAGCTAACGATATTGACTCTTTCAATCAGTAATTTGCACATCTAAATCCTAAGCCGCTTTCCTCATACTGAGCATAAAGTCACCTCTACAGTGTTGGCACCTTCTAGATACATTCTGTTGGCATGAACCACGTGTAATCTGTCAGGCACAGTCCTAAGAGATTATCAAAACATGATCTGCACCAGCCCTGGAGAGCAAGAGCCCCTCTCGTCTGGCACAGGAACCCTTTCTAACGGCCTTTCAGCTCACAGTCCCCGTGTCCTCCCTTCTCAGGTGTACTTAGCAGAGGGGATGGCAGTGGGATGTGGCTGGGGAGGGAGAGCATAGCCCTGCGTGCCAGTCTGATAGACTGTCCCTCCAGGACTGACGTGAGGCCCTCCTCTCTCTTTTCCCATCACTCAGGTTCACCCTGTCTACAACCCACCTTCTGCAAGTGAGCTGTGCCAAATGCCCAAGGGAAAAGGTCACGTCACGCAACGTACAAGGCAGGAACAAGATGGTCATTAACAATGCAAGCTCTGAAGTCCAAGTGCTCAGGGCAGCCCCAGCACTCCCCTGCTGAGCGACCTTCCTGAGTATCAGCCTCTTTAGGGTCTTACCACCCCACTCAGAGGGCAGTGGGCACAGGTCTCCCACCCCAGATGCCCACACTGGCATTTCCCCTAGGCATCTGCTCCCTTGAGAACCGTCCCTGACAAAAGGCCCAGGACCATGGCTTTCCTTCTCTGGGACCCTCCCCTCAGCTCATAAGCAAGCCCAGCTTGCCAGGGTCCTGGGAGCAAATGAAGAAACAAAGCCAAGCCCCCGCCCTCTTCCAGGCCTCCCCATCCTGGGGGTGTACTGCATGTAATTGCCTCAACCCTCTCCAGAAACTGCTCTTGCAGCGTCATCAGTATGTCGTGAGGGAGCTGCCAGATACAGGGAGCAACACTCTCCCTCCCCTGGGCCACCTCCCTGAGGGGCTCTGGTGAGGCTGCCGCCTTCCCTGATGTGGGCTCCTCCCGCTCTGCTCACACCTCTGGGACTCTGCTTCCTGGGCTGGTGCCCTCAGCCCAAGCTCAGGTCACCATCGGCCCCTGACACCAGTTCATGAGCTCAGTGGTTGGCACTGCCCCACTCACTCCCGGGGGGTCTAGAAGCCTGGGAGGGTCTGGTCCACTCTCCTTCTGCTTCTCTCTCTCTCCCAGGCCCACTGAATACCACGCCCATCCATTCACCACTTTATAGTTCTCCCGGCTGTCACCCTCAGAACACATGCCATCCCCCCTGCCCAGGCCAGGTTAGTGCCTCTGGCCCAGACTCCCCAGCGGCCCCCTCAGCATCCTCCTCGGCCCCTGTGCCCCTCACATCTCTTCCTGGCACATGCCAGACATGATCTTCCGAAAATGTAAACTTGATCCTGTCCTGCCCTACTGAAAGTTAGTCAGTGTCTCCCAGAAACCACAACATATTTCCTAGGTGGGGTGACATACCCGACACCTAGGGGGTCAAAGGATATTGACCACCCACTGGGCTCAAAAGGCCCAGCAGGAATATGGCACATCATCCTAGAAGCCAAATTTTCTTAACAACAAGTACTTTAAGACATCTTTTCATACTAAAATATCCATATCACATGAATATAAAGGACAACACAGGAGAGATTTTCATTATTTTCTTCTTCTTTCTTTCTTTTTCTTTTCTTTTTTTTTTTTTTTTGAGACAGAGTCTCACTATGTCGCCCTCAGTGGTGTGATAGCTCACAGCAACCTCAAACTCTTGGGCTCAAGTGATTCTGCCTCAGCCTCCCAAGAAGCTGCCACCATGACACCTGGCTATTTTGTTGTTGTTATTGTTTAGCTGGCCCAGGCCGGATTTGAACCCACCACCCTTGGTGTATGTGGCTGGCACCATAACCACTGTGCTACGGGCACCGAGCTGATTTTCATTACTTTCATTTACTAGTAGAAAGCCCTTGTAGGCCTTACACATCCCATCAGCCTCTCTGCCCCTAAACACATGTGTGCATACATAGGTACCCTACCACACAAGTCCCCAGGACTCATCTCCACAGTATGGCAAGTGACCCTGAAGGAGAGTCTACCAGGCATAAGTCTTCAGGATCAAGGCAGGACTCACTCTGGCGCACAAGGTTTCTCTGCCCTGAGCACTGCAGGTACTGGTGGCCCTGGTCCCTGCACTGTTTCTCTCCCCCAGTCTTCTTGGCCTAAGATGGCCAGTCTCTCTTCTACCTCCTTATCTAACTCATGCTCATACTTCAAAATACTCCAGCCATTCTCCCTAAGCAAGCCTTCCCAGAGCCCTGAGACCCCACTGCGTGCCCCTCCTTGGCTTCCGTAACTCCCTGTGATTCTCTCTCTCCATCATTGCACCTGCACAGCTCTCTCCTACCAGCCAAATCTGAGGAAGGAAGTCCTATCTGAGTTGTCTTCGTGTCCCCAGCACTACAGACAATGCTGGGTATGTGGTCATGGTGAAAGAATATTGGCTGAAGGAAGGAAAGCTGACAGAATCCTTATAGCACTTGGAACTTGAAGAGGGGTAAGCACACTTCCTACGTCATCCCCATGGCTGCCCAGCTGCTGTGGCCCCGGGGCTGGCACGCACCTCTCGGCCAGTGTCTGCTGCTCATTGATGCCCACATTGAAGAGGACGGGCTGCACCCGCAGCAACATGCCGCTCTGGATCTCCCGGGGCAGGGCGTCAAACAGTGGGCCCGGCAGGGGCACCCGCACATTAAACCCATCGCTGGAAAGAAGGAAAGCAGGGGTGAGGCCGTGACCCTGGGGCCAGGAGGGACCTGACCACACCTCAGTGCCAGAGCCCAGACTGGCCCCCTGGCTCAGTGATGGCCAAATTGTCAGCCACAGACCTTTAAGGAGTGGCACTATCATAAGAGGCTGTGACCAGCATTTGTAACAAATGAAACAGAATAAAAATTTATAAAGGAAAAGCATATCCCATGAGATAAACATAAACAAAAAATACTGCTCTGGCTCAGAGAAATTTAAACCAACATTTCTACCGATTTCCTGTGATGACGGGAAGCATGTCTGCTGATGTGTTAGAAGTGGCCTGAGTGACTTTGAAGGTCACGTTCCTCAAGTCCATGATTCCAAGGCTCATGTCCTCCAACATCGCCAGCTCCTCACCTGGATGCGAGAGAAGGAAGGGCTGTCAGGCAGAGATCCTGCCGCTCTCTCTGTGGACCTGGCACAGTTAGCAAGGCACACGCAGGCGAATGGCAAGGAGCTCAGGCCCGGCTGTGACAAGAGAGCATGCAGGTGTGGACCGGGTGGGAGTCTCTGAGTTGCTTCCCCCGTGACTCACTCCTCTGCAAGGACGGCTACTGAAATCCTATGGCCACATTAAAAACTGCAGCTGGTGGAGATGCGCCATCCTTCCCCACCCCTTTCTGGGCAAGCACAGGGCCACGGAGGGGAAACAGAAATGCATGGAACTCGGAAGGCCAAGCCTACCCTTAAAAATGTGCTACAAGAGAGGGTAGCACCTGTGGCTCAAAGGAGTAGGGAGCTGGCCCCATATACCGGAGGTGGCAGTTTCAAACCCAGCCCCTGCCAAAAAATAAAAAAAAAAAAAAAAAAAAAAAAGTGCTGTGAGAGGCACCACAACAGCGCTGCTGTGGCCAGATCCCTCCATTACACTGGGCTTGACATCTCTTTTGATGTCCTAGAACGCCAAAGATTAACAAACGCTTTAAAATATGATGCATTTTCATCTTCTCAAAAGAAATGAATAGAAAACAAGGTATTTGGAGGGCAATTTGAAAATACCTATTAAGTTTTAGAGTATTCCTACCCTTCAACCCAGCAAGTTCTCCTTTTAGTCACCGAGTAGCTACGGAAGGGCCCAGAAGTGCCTTCCATGCACAGATGCCAGCAGCACTGGCTTAACAGAAAAATTCGGGTACACCCCACACACCCTACATGACATTACTGGTTACATAATTATCATCCATCCTCAACTCGAAAGACCTTCAAGGTACATAGCAGACAACTACTATTAGCTAGACATAAGAAGTTTTTTTTTAAAAAGATATATAACAAACGAACAAACCAAACCAAGGTATGTCTGTATGCAGTATAACTCATTTTGTTCTTTGTTACGTGTTTTAGTGAGGTTTGGGTTTTAATCAGCATGCATTATATTTGTGTAACTAGAAAAGTATCTCAGAAAAAAGCCTGGAGATCACACAGATAACTGCCGCTCCTGCCCCAGCTGCAGAGGTCCTGGGTGTGAGCAGCACCCACAGGCATCTCACCATAGGTGCTCAGCAGGCTCTCAAACTGGGCCAGCAGCCCGATGGTGTAAAGCTGCCGAAGGAAGCCGTCGTCGTGCAGGCAGTTCCTCAGCTTGATGATGAAGCCGCAGATGAGAGCAGTCAGCTGCAGGGACAGGGGTGAAGCAGTTTCAGGGTACACACCTGCTCAAAAATAGCAGCCCTGGCCCTGAGTTCCTTGTTTCCATTGCTCAAGGGGGCATTAACTGCTCCTCCTATCTTCAGAGAAACTTGGGGAGTAGGAGAGGGACTGGCTCTGGGGCTGCAGAGGGCAGAGGCTCCAGGGAGGGCGCCTAACACCCTGGGCTTCCTGCTCTGGTAGCTCCCAAAGGCAGTTTGGATTTTGGCCCAGCTTCAGACCTGACCTGCCTGAGTTATTCCTGGGCTAGACAGAACCTCTGGGAAGCCCAGAACTAATTCTCCACAGTATCTATCTACTCACGGATCCACACCTTTGCAACAAAACCCAGAAGTGAGCCAGTTCATAGCCACTTAAAGTTTCCTGGGTGGGAGATTTTCTGTAGGATGAAACAGACTCTCTGGTTGGGTGGGGGAACTGAAGAGACCCAGCCTGACCCTAAATCACCATTCACTTCATTAGTTTGCTAGCCTCTCTTTAACTTGTTACATTCATTTCAACTCTTCATTTCTCTGAAAGATAACACAAATCTGCAACGAGCCACAGAACTAAGGCACCTACTATTTTACAAACAAGAAAAAAGACTGTTCCAACAGCAAGCTGCGTGTTGTCCTCACTGAACTCTGCAGGGGAAAAAAGGTGGCAAAGGGGCCTGCGCCATCTGCAATTTTGCCGCCTCCTCCCGGCAGGTGCTAGCTCGTCAGGGAGACAAATGCATACTGATCCAGTAAGTTTCCTCCCTGTGATGAAATCTAGACCTCTAGTAAATAAGCTTTAAAACAACAGGAGGAATATGGCCACCTGTGGTTTGTTACAAGTGATCAGGGAGGTAAAGGGATTCCTGAGCCAGTTTTTCTGAGGGGCAGGTGGTCCTGAGTCTTACTGTCTGACAGAAGACAACATCGCGACGGTGCTGCAGGCTCAGGTAGGTGGCGATGGTGGGTGCGCTGTCCTGCATTAGCAGGAAGACCATTGCCTTCTTAGCCTTGTCGCTCATCATGGCCACGCAGTCCGTGAGGGTGGTGAGCAGTGGGTAGAGGGCCTCGCTCCACTCTCCTGTGCATGGTGGAGGGGTTGTGACATTTAGGAAGGAAGACCTTAAGAATTATGCCTGGCAATTTAACAAGCCACCTGACCCTGTAGGCACCGGACTGTCATCCCATTCCCTGCTCCACCCCTCCATACTCTGGAGCCAGCCCAGTCTCTAAACCTCTAGCCCTGAGTCTTTGTGGTAATCTCTGACACATGCCTATCCTCCTGAACCTACTGGGGACCCTACATTCAAGACTAAGACTTTTGAGGCAAACAAAAAAGTTCCTGCAAGTGATGATGAGGCCAGAAAATATTCTGTGTACAGAGGCCAATATTCTTCCATGGTACCATGGTTCCTCCACGCAGGAAGGAAGGACACGCAGGAGAATTCTGTTAACTCACTTCTCTTGACCCAGGTATGAAGGCTGAGACCCCTGTTCTTCTGGTGCCAAGGACCAATTCTGCCCTTGTCCAGCCTATATGCTATGTACAACTGTGTTAAACCCTCACTTGCCACATCTGCAGGAAATGACACTCTGTGTGGTTCCCGAGTTTTCACTCACTTTCTCTCCTGCCTCCAGCTTCCTTGCCTGGTGCCATCTATTTCTAGCTTAGTTTTCTTTTAGGAATACAAGGAAACTTTGACCCTGTACCAAAACAACTTTTCAAAAATAGAAACTCAAGGGAGAAAAACAGGCTGAAAGATATCTTTAGTTTTGGCTCTTTTTGCCTTTGTATTTAAAAGACATTTAAAAGAAATGACATGCCCTCATCGGTTAAAGTTTTAACAAGTCACCCGGCCCAGAAATAGGCACTTGGTCATCACTCCCTGCTGAACCCACCACACCAAACATGGTGAGGAGCTGTGGCGTGAAGCCTGGGTAATGCACACTCTTAGGGCGAAGGTTTGAGCCACAGATGCCCCAGACCATGTCACAGTACTCAGGGAAGGCCACGGGTCTGTGGGGGCCATGCAGCTGCCAGAGCGTGATCTATGCCTTATATAAACAGAATCTAAAACACCAAGAGAAGGGAGGCTTGGCTCTGCTCTCCCAAGCTATAGTTAGCACTGTTGAGAAGCAATCTTAGAAACAGGCAGAAGAACTAAAATGCTCAGGTTTGGTTAATGAGGATTTTTAAGTACATGTAGCTGTTTAGAAGTTGGAAATGATCTAACTGCATATGCAGGCATACAGTATGTGGACAAGGATTTATATCTGTAATGGAAAACAGCAGGCTTAAATTTGTAAAGTCCGTGGCGGAAAGGTCTTAGCAAATAAATCATGGTGACAAAGAACTCTGGATTGAGAGGTGGAAAATGTGAGTCCTAGGCCCCGGCCGCTGCTCAGCAGTGTTGGACCACAGGAAAGTCCCTCAACCCCCTCAGACGTTTTGAAAAAATGTGAGAGTGAAGTGACACTAGATAACATCCATGTCTTCTTTCCCTAAGATTCTCAGAGACCATGTTTGGTTTCTTTGAAAAACTCCATTGAGTATATGTCAATTATATCATTGAGTACATGTCAATTATATTTAGTGGCTATCAAGCATAGCATGGCATTTTCTCTAATTGCCATTTTTTTCCCAACATGCCACTGACATGTTCTAATTGCCATTTCCATTAGGTTGTTCTAATGGCAATTAGAGTTGTGGGAAGGGACACGTGGCACTGGCAATAAGGTTGTTCTAGCCAAATAGATTGTGGAAAGCAAGGCAGTCATTAAGATGATCCTTCACTAAGAAGTAAATGCTCTTGGGGCAAATGTTGCCAATTTTACTTTACTTTTCTACTTATCATGTACATACATACAAAATTACTATGCAAATCATTTTAATGTGAAAATGATCAGAATATACAAGTGGTCTTATTTGACTAAGAAGCTCTCTCTGTTCAACTTTTTCATTTTGCCTACTTCTCTATAAAGTCATAAAAGAATGACTATTTTGCTATAGTAACAAACAAAAACAAAAAAAAGAAAGAAAGAAAAAGAAAAACATTTAAGTATAGAAAGAATGGCTAAAAAACACTCAGATGCTTGTCCTGGTCAGAGGAGACGTGAACCTGGGTGGGAGCTAAGAGTGGCATCTGCTGGGGCAGGGCTCAGACTTGTCTGAATGGTTCAAGAGCATCAACCACCATTAACGCAACACCTGTTAGCACCTCGTTTGGTAACTGTTTTCTCATTTAATTCCCAGAGAGAGGTTGATTAACACAGGTCCGGAGGCAGGCTCAGAGAGGTTGTTTTCCCCAGACACATGAAGCACTCCGCATCCGTACATATGTCTGACTGACTCTAAGCTCATGTTCCTCCTAGCTTGCCTGACCACTTCTGCAGAGGAGAGAATAGGGGCTGGTGGGTAATACATTTTTCAACGTGAGGAGAACCTAACAGTAAATAATTTTCAAACAAAATGAATTTCATGAGCAGCAACGTGATTTCTACCCAGGGCCTGGACAAGTATAGGTTTTTGGGACGCTGGTGTTGGTGAAGGGTTTACACTCACTTCCTTCACTAAGAAAGTCTCACTATGAAAAAAATCAGCTCAACTCCACAACGTCTTGAGTGGTGTTGCTGATCCACTTTTTGGGACAAGCTCTTTATATAGTTACTAACTTGTAATATTCACTGCCTGGTACTCAACCTTGGACCAGACTACTTTAGATAACTCTGGAAGGCTCTTACAAATCCACATTCTGTTTCGGCTTTTTTTCTCATTAGTAGGGGAGGGAGGGAGGAGAGAGTGTGTTTGTAAGTGCGTGTGTTTTAACCCAGATTAAATATAGCTTTTGAGAAAGCCAAAGGAACTCTCGCAGGGGAACATTTAACATCAACTATGGAAAAGCCACCAGTGCTTCTGGAATGGCATAGCTGATGCAAAACAAGGAGGGTTCTACAAGGCGGCACTGTGTGCTGCCTGGGAACACCAAAGACTTCCTATTATTTCTACAAACTTCAGTAAGTCCAGAATTGAAAACCCCTGGCCTTCTGTACAGCAGGTGCACATGTCACCAGCCCTTTCCTAGCCCTGGATGCTGGGCATGGTCCCAGACTTCACTGCTAATGCTCAGGAGACAGGCAGCTTGTTCTGAAGGCACCTGTCGGTCATGGAGGTCAGCTGAGGAGGAGTGGAAGCCCAGAGACACATATGAAGGAGGAGAACAAAAAGTGGGCCAAGCAAAGGCAATGGGGAGGAGAAAACCAAGCTTAAATGTCTATGCAACCACCAGGGCCTCAGTGACCTTGAAGGTCTAGCAGGTTGAGGTTTAAGACTTGCTCAAGGCTACACTGATTTTTTTTTTTTGAAAAGAGAAACTGTCAAGGGACTGAAAGCAAACTGGGAGGGTAAGATGTGCCCAGTCAGATCCACCTGTCAATGAATTAACTTCAAATAGGGTTCTGGGATTGCTGCCAGAGTCACCATGGCCAGCTGATTCGTGGTGCCGTGTGAGTGGACAGGTTTCACTGACCACTGACAGGCATAGCTTTGTCAATCCCACAAGCACCAGTTTGCTGCACTCTAGATATAAAGCAGGTATCCTGCTATCTCACATTTATATCTAGTCAGAAATATGCATCACATAGATCATATAGCTGATTTTTAGAATATAAGAAGACAAAAAAACCCAAACCATATTATTTGGGGAGGGCTCATGCTCACTGTGGGAAAATCATAAGCCAAATCCAGGAAATTTCAAAATAAACTAGATGAAAGGTTAGCACACTTTTTTTTTTGTTGAGGGTTATATAGAAAATAATTTAGGCTTTGAAAGCCAAATCCAGGAAATTTCAAAATAAACTAGATGAAAGGTTAGCACGCTTTTTTTTGTTGAGTGTTATACAGAAAATAATTCAGGCTTTGAAGGCCATCAGGCCTATGTTGTGGCTAACTCAACTCTGGCAATGAGTTAGAGCAGCCATGGACAATACATGGATGGGTGGACACAGCTGGTTTCCAATAAAAGATTTTTGACAGGAGCAGACCATAACCCTGTGGCCAAGATTGAGCTCAGAGCGATATGTAGCTTGCCAACCCCTGAACTAGAACCATACACATGGCTTCTGCATGCAAAAGCACAAAAAAATTATATTTCTAGCACTAACTCCAACTGAAGCCCCCAGCTATGTCTGATAAGAATTCTTCAACTGCGTCTGGCCTCAGAAGAGAGGATACTGCAGGATTACCAATGTCATAACACGTGGGGGGATACATATGATCTGACTGTGTCCTGAGAGCAGCACTCGTAAGTTCAAGCGAATGCACAGGAAGTATGTCCATATGTGTACCTCTCTAAATCAGGTCATCCACTTCAGGAAGCCCAATACACTCAGGAACATTAATCATCTAAAAAGGTCTTAGGATGTGAAAGTAAAAAACAACATACATGTGGTAGCCTACCTCAGGCCACAATTCCTTCAGCCCAAGTGGTCCCTCACCAAATCTAAGACAAGTCTTACCTGCCTTACAGTGAAGAAGGTCCTAAAATATTTCCCCAACTCCGGGAACACCAGGTAATCTTTGATAACTTAGCTACAAAAGCTACTTGAATATTAAAAAGCCATCAGCTGAGCCTTGAACAGAAAGCACATACCTGGGTTGGACTCTTCAGGAGGGGGGCTGCAATCTGCACAGAAATGGAGGGCAACATGGATGGTTAAGGAGCAGCACAGTTTAAACGCAAGCAACTCAGTCTTAGAGCGGCTGCACCCGCAGCCCGCAGTAAGGTGGCTGACCACACGGAGAAGAGGTCTGGGTGCCTGGCTGCCTCTTCCCCAAGAAGCAGGCACGGCAGCTGCTTGGTGGTGGCTGAGCCCTCTCAGAGGCAAACAGCGCCAGATCCCCCAGGGTCAACATTCATGTTGCTGATGTCTCAACATGGAATGCTCTTCAGATGTGCAAACTAACTTACTGCAATGTGGCTAAGTGCCACCGAAGAAAGCGCTCACGTAAGTCACGTGTGTGGCAGAGCCCCACACTGGCTCACGACACCTGGCAGCAAACTTGCACTGAGAGAGACTGACTAGCAAATTAAGCCTTCCCAGGTCAGAGCCCATGGCCCCGCTCACCGGGAAGCCCGGGCTCAGCATTGCCTGCTGAGATCCAAGTGTTCAGAGCCAGTAATGAAACCAATATACCAAAAATCTCTAGGTCAATCTTTCAAATTTAAATCAAATGTAAAAGTTTTCTGGTTTGGGTCCAGGTCCTCAAAGAATACCAATTTTCATTCCATTTCACCTTTGCTGAGTCATACTGCGGTGGAGTCATTTCAGTTTCACATTTCTCTTAAAAATTCTAAAATTCAGCTCGGTGCCTACAGCACAGTGGTTATGGCTCCAACCATATACACTGAGGCTGGTGGGTTTGAACCCAGCCTGGGCCTGACAAACAACAATGACATCTGCAACAAAAAATAGTCAGGCATTGTGGCAGCATCTGTAGTCCCAGCTACTTGGGAGGCTGAGGCAAGACAATTGATTAAGCCCAAGATTTTGAGGTTGCTGTGAGCTGTGACACCATGATACTCTATAGAGCGCAACAAAAAGAGACTCTGTCACAAAAAAAAAAAAAAAAAAAAAAATCTAAAATTCCTGGTTAACTGGGTGTTCTACCTGAAAGAAAACAAGTTTGAAAAGTGATCAAGGGAGTAAAAGTTTATGTCTGAGATTTTCAATTAAAATGTCTTCGATACTAAAATGAAGTGGTTTCAGATCTCCAAGAGCACCCAGACCCAGCTTCATAGGGATTTTTATAGCCTGGATAGTTGAGAAGGGGTGGCAAGGGGTCTTTCTTCTCTAATCACCTTTGGAAGTGGCTTCTTGAACTGGTAGAGGGGACAGAAAATATAAAGGGCTCTGTAGGTTCAAGAGTTCGACCTCTTTGTAGACCTCGTATGTCCTGAGACTATCTATGTAGTTAACAGGGAGATGAAACCCAACAGGTGTGGAGTGATACAGAGCAGGAGTGCTTTTTTTTTTTTTTTTTTTTAAAGAGACAGAGTCTCACTTTGTTGCCCTCATTAGAGTGCCTTGAGGTAACAGCTCACAGCAACCTCCAACTCCTGGACTTAGGCCTTAGGCGATTCTTTTGCCTCAGCCTCCCAAGTAGCTGGGACTACAGGCGCCCGCCACAATGCCCAGCTATTTTTTGTTGCAGTTTGGCTGGAGCTGGGCTCGAACCCGCCACCCTTGGTATATGGGGCAGGTGCCCTACCCACTGAGCCACAGGTACCACCCAGAGCAGGAATTCTTAAACAGCTGTCTGGCTCATCAGAATTATAACAAACCTTGAAAACACATATATAGATTTTTGCCTCCCCAAATGCCCTCTTCCAGGATTCCAAGGTTGAGGATGAGGTACAAGGTAGTCTGGAGCCTGTTTTATGACCCCAAATAGCTGGCCTTGGGCTATTCCTGTGAAGGCATCAGGGGTTAAACCCAGCTTTCTAAATTTATCCTTCAACCCAAGGAGAGATGGAGGAGTGGGTAGTCTTCTCTGGTACTCCTGGACAAGTGGTTATGACTTGACTTAGGTCATGGAGTCTTTTGTGATATGATGACCACTATGGACTTTTTCTCTATGCACATGCAAATTTTCAGCAATAATCTCAGGGGTATAAGAACTTGGGTGCACCTATGAACCCAAGGTTAAGAAAACCTGTTCTGGAGTCTGAATGCCTTATTGAGCGTGAAGAAAGCTGGAGAGTGTGGATGAGGCATGCTGTAGAAGCCACTGGTGGGGCAACAGCGGCCAGTGTGCCTGGGTAGGTGGGGGCACAGTGGCAGTACAGGGCACTTATGGAGAGGGGAAGAGGCCTCTAGTTCCAGCTGGCAAGGACTAGACAGTGGGTCCCACCTTCCAGGCAGGGCTCTGATCAGTTTTGTAGGACCCAGGACAAGGTAGGGAATTGGAATGAAAAGAGGCAATGCCTTTTGAAGCGGTACAGAGTCGTTCTAAAATAACAAATATGCTGGTGTGAACACAACTGGCTCACTAACCTCCAGGAACTTGGAATGGTGTAAAAAGTCGTGACAGAGCCATGCTCAGGTACCGTAGACCAATACTTCTTCACAGTAATAGCTCACAATCTGGTTCTTTCCAATCCTCCTGTTCACACTGAGGATGGAACAACTTCCTGGCTATACTAAAGATTTTAAATTAAGGATTGCCCACAGTTAATTTAGTAGCATATGGTTTCATACATTTCTTTGAGTACTGATCAGCACAGTTAGACTTCCTCAAATGCATGCTCATATTCCTGCTAATACAACAGAGCTGAGTTTTACAGTACACACAAGTCAAACCCTAAATATCATAAATAGATGCTCATTTAAATAACTTTCAGAGTGAATTTAAATTTGTCTATATTTAAATATAGGGGATGCCTAGAAAAAAAATGACATATAAATGGTGAATATGAAACACATCTGACTAAACTAGTTCCTTGATTTAAAAAAAAATCCAATAATTACTCTTTTAGTATATGCAGAAAAATTTAAAATTACAAACGAGATAATATTCAAAAGCAGCAATGAACTTTCAGAACATTTTAAAAAGAAACACAATTTACATAAAAAAAGATAACACGAATAGAGATGAAATAGCTCTGTGAACCAATTACAGGTTTGGAGAAGTTAATTTATGATCCCCACAGATGGAAAAGTAGATGATGTGAAGACTGTTGAGACAGCAGCTCAAGTGAGAGGAGGCCCTGGAAACAGACTGCAGGTAGATTAAAGAGGCGCAGGGGGCTCTGACCTAGGAGCACAATTCTGCCCTCAAGGAAAGTGGCCTGATTCAGAATTTAAAAGCCTTCATTGTATGCAGCCTAACCCTGATACATCTGGGCCTTACTACAGCTCAAAACGCACACAAGAGAACAAAGAGGAGGCGGAAGCTAGGTCTCAGCCAGGCCTCAGCTGCCTGGTCCATAACCCTCTTCAGCTCTTACAGGAAAAGGTGGAGGGCACCTGAGTTGTGGGGACCCAGGACCTGCTTATCTAGAAACAAAGTTCCCACATTAAAGCTCCACACAGGGCAGGTGTCTGCATATGCTCTGTGTCTCTGCAGACAGAAGACTGTTTCTGAAGTGTGCTACTTCATGCCGATGTCCTACCCTGAGGGGTGGTATCAAAAAAAGGAAGGTAACTGGGTCTCCTGGAGGCCCAGGAACAGGGTTCTACACTGACTGAGTTACCGAGTCCCAAGACAACGTGCCTCAGCTGGATAAGAGGGCCCAGGAAATGCCAACCACCTGTAGACAAGTCCTCTGGGCCTGCTAACCACCCTCCTCCAGCTGTGTCCCTGCATGACTCACCCTTGCCCCCTTCATTCTACCAGGTCCTGACATAGTGAACAGTCACATCAGAAAGACGTGTACATTCCAGCCTCCTTCAGGTTCTCAGATTGGTTTACAAACCTGAACAGCCTGGGAGCTCAACCCTTACAGCCACGGCAGTGTGTCCCAGAAGGGCACTGAGATTCTGCCTCTGGTGGAGATGCGGATTCATACTTGGGCTCCAGGTGCATGGAAAGCCAAGCGGAGCCCCACCCTCACTGCCCGCTGCTGCATGCACTGAGATGCCCCTGCACTAACAGCCCTCCCTGCAGTCTGCATTGGGGAGAAACACAATTTACATAAAAAAGAGTCAGAGACAGGGACACACAGAAGCCAAGTGAGGTGGAGGAGCACAGGAAGCATGGATGCATACGCACGTGTGGCCAGATGAGGATGGCATGCAGCGGAGGGCATGATGGAGGGGCATGGTGAGGAGGGAGCATCACAGAAGGGGTCCTCCGGTCTGATCCAGTAGGCATGGCTATTCCGGTTACCTTTCTTGCCGGTGCAGCTGCCCGCACAGGGCAAAATGTCCTCACAGCCCTCGCCGTGCAGGCGCTCCTTCTGCAGCAGCTTATCCACCCGCTGGATGATGCACTCCAGGCTCTTGTCCACGTTCAGCCACACTTTCTCCTTCCAAACCAAAGAGGCCTGTTGGCGTCGGCTCTTTCAATGGGAAAAACAAGCAGAACTGCACTCTGCCAATCCCCCATCCTGAGACACGATGTTCAGAGGGTTCAAAATTCCCCATTAAAGTTTTATTTGCTTTTCAAAGACGAATCAATGTCCCCCAGTCACTGATTATGAAGTTTGGGAGATGTTTGCTAATAACTGTCATGGAGGCCTGACAGCCTTCCAGTGCTGCCTGAAGGGCACAGGGCACAGCAGTTGTCACTCTCTTCCCACTGCTGCAGACCCACAACCACCACAATGCACAGGGCAGAAGTCTCTTATTGATGTAAGAGAATGGAACACACACAAACACCTGGTAATTTAGGATAGGGAAGGAGAGTGAAAAGGGTTTGCAGACACCCACAGACTATAGGATGCCAGGGCTGGAGGACCACTTTGCTCCTGATTAATAATTCAGTGTTCCTACAACAATGCCTCTAAGTGGTAGTCCAAACAAATGACAAAAACTAATGTGTCACTCCCTCAAGAGACACAGATCCTGCTCCCACGGCCAACTGCGAGAAGAACACCAGCATGACACGATGCCAAGGGCAGCTGCTCCAAAATCACCCAGCTGCCCGAGCACCTGAGCTCCCACATCCCCCCAAACACAAACAGCCCTGGAAGGGCTAACAGCAAACACAGCACTGAGCAAGGAGAGGCCTGCCGGGCCTCAAGCAGCCAGAGGCCATACAGGGCACAGACAAGGGAGAGGAGGGAAGATCTCCCACAGGGAACAGCTCAGGAGGAAAACCCACCTCCTTTCCAGCCTCCAGCACAGCCCTGCTCCCCATCTAGACACAAAGGTTTGAAAATAGTCTCTGTCCCTACATCAGGGGCCCAGAAGCTGTCTGGGAAAGAAACCTGGAACTTGTTCACAAGGAATCAACCTCTTAGGCACCTAAGAGGGGAAGAGACTTGGCAAAGGCCTTCATGGTTTGCAACCCAAGTTCAGCAGCTGTTGGTAGGCTACAGCAGCAGACTCACCCACTCCTCCTCGTGCCAGTCCACCTGCAGGGAAGAGCGGCTGTTTCTCCCAGTCCACCTGGCCATGAGAGTGTCCTGGTCATTTCTAAGCATCACCTGCTCCTCCTCCGTCGAGGTGGGGGAAGCCTTGGAGGCGATGTAGTCAGGCCGGGCAGCGTTCAGCCCGTGGATGGAGCTGGCCAGCAGCTTACAGTCGCAGACGGTGACCAGCTGCCGGGTCTGCAGGCACACACAAACCAGGGCTCAGCGGGGCTTTGGAGGCCTGCCTTCTCTCAGAGGAGGAGAATGGGCCTGAGGCACCACATCCCCTGCTCTTCTCCACAGCACAGAGCAACCACAGAGCTGTGTTCTTAGGATGCTGGAGAACACATGCAGCCATGTGACCTGACTAGGCTGATTCTTAGCAGGAATTTCCCACCAAGGCTGGAGAACACACAGGAGATGAGAGGAAGCTGAGAAATTCTGACATCCTTTACCCCACCTGCTTTTGGCCTGCTATTCCTAGGGAAAGTGCATCACTTTGGTTCAATCACTGAAGCCTTACCTATCCATCCTTTAGTCTCATTCTGTTGCCCAGGTTAGAGTACTGTGGCATCAGCTTACCTCACAGCAATCTCCAACTCCTGGGTTCAAGTGATCCTCCTGCTTTAGCCTCCCAAGTAGGTGGGACTATAGGTGCCCATCATAGTGCCTGGCTAATTTTTTCTATTTTTAGCAGAGCCAGGGTTTCATTTTTGCTCAGGCTAGTCTTGAACTCCTGAGCTCAAGTAGGCCTCCCGCCTCAGGCTCCCAGAGTGCTAGATTATAGATGGGAGCCACTGCACCTGGCTGAAGCCTTATTTTTGTGCTCCTAAGTACCTAATACCCAAAGTCCTGGGCTCTGGGTAGCTGGACTCCTGGCCTGGCATGAAGGTTTGGGAGAATTCTGTATCTCACAGGGTTTCTGTGCTGCATAATTTTGTTGCTGACAGCTGTATCTTTCTTTTCCAGTGAATCTAATCCCATCTTTTCAATCTTTTTGCTATGTGAACACATATGACGGGTATAGCACATTCTGGTAAAGAGTAGAAGCTCAATCTAGCAAAGTGGGGAGGTGTGATCACCATCTGTGTGTGTGCGGGCAGGTGCTTCTGAGAGGGAGACTGAGTGGTGTGAAAAAGCATCATCCATCACAAGGGTCTGATCTGTCCACTCAGTATGGGCCAATATATATATGTTTTTTTGAGACAGAGTCTCACTATGTTGCCCTCAGTAGAGTGCCATGGCGTCACAGCTCCGAGCAACCTCCAACTCTTGTCTCAGCCTCCCAAGTAGCTGGGACTATAGGCGCCTGCCACAATGCCCGGCTATTTTTTTGTTGTAGTTGTCATTATTGTTTGGCAGGCCCTGGGCCAGATTTGAACCCAGTGTACGTGGCCTGTGCCCTAGTCGCCGAGCTACAGGCACCGAGCCTTTTTATATATTTTTAAATTAGAATCAAGTTTTGGTTAATTAGAAGCTGGTTTACTGACTATTAGTCAAGAAAATTATATTGCTTTTATCTTATGTGTGTGTAATAACTCAGTTTCTTTTTTCATTACACTAGAAGTGTGGTAAAAATTAACTTCTACTAACTAAATTTCTACCCAAGAAAGTTGAGAAATTTTATCAGCCTCAATAAAGTGAGCCCCAGGGATTTGCTGAAGGACTCATCTGCATGAGCAGCACCTAAGAGTCACACGCCCTGGGTTCTGTCCGTGACCTGTGCAGATCTGTGGCCAGGGGCAAATCTCTAAACCTCCCTGAGCCTTTGTGGGAAATGAACCTAAAGATGGGCCTCAAGGTCATCCCAACGTCACTCTCTTTGTGGACAGCTCTAGGCACACCTGGCTGCTCTGAGATGTCCAGTGGCTTCCAGAAACCCAAGGGAACCCCCCCCCCCCAGCCCACAAGCAGCAGGGCAGCCCCTCATACCTTATCTGCCAAGATGGCAAGCGTCCTCTCAAGGCCAGTGGCAGACCTGTCCTTGGCTGCCCTTGAGAGCCGTTCTGCGTAGTAACTAACTTGGGTTTTCAGGGTGTTGATCTGGGCGATGATCTCCTTGGCTCTGACAACATCCTGTGGTATGTAGATGATGGACTGGCAGCTAGCTGATGTACTAAAAAGGATAAGAATAGATTCTAAGGGGTTCTCTTGAATCTGTTGAGGACAACAGCATTATCTCAACCCCAACCACAACTAACCCTAAGATAAAGCATCCTGTTACGTAGGGAAGTTTTCCTAGACTAGTTTAGTTAGTGGTGGGCAAGAGTAATTCTTATGCGATTCTTTTTGTCTATATGGTAGAAGCCTGAAATATGACTAAGTCTTTTATCTATACGCAGTTGTATCTATACTTTCACTGAACATATATGAATGTGTGCACAGATATGGAACAAGTGTACCCAGTAATTACCCGAATGCTCATAATCTTTCTCCTCTGATCCTCATCTGTTAACTTGTAAGCAGTACTTTAGTGGAGACATGGGGTCTGCTTATACAAGAAGGGTCAGGTTATCACAGAGAAGGGAAAGACTACAGTGGGTGGTGGACTTTGCCCCCCAAAACCAAAACTTGTTTTTACATTTGGCCAATCAAGAAGTCCAGCTTTTTGTGAACATACCCACAGTTCTCTCCCTCACATCTGTGACTTCACTGAGTCCCCAGGAAATTTGGCTTCCTTTCACTCCTCTCCCTTGCTCCAAGACTTCCCTCCTTTGAAAAGTAACATTCCATTAGACAAAGAGGAAGTGGAAAACGTGTTAAGCCAGCGATGATGCCCAGTGCTTCAATGGCTTTGACACCCTGGTTCAGCATTGGTAGCATGTGCTATTTGGGGATATGATGCCAAAGCCACAGCTCCTCCAAAGGACCAACTCCATGTCCCCTGGCTGTGTGGGGCTGGCCAGCATGTCTGGGCCTCCTAAATGGTGATGATAATCCGCATGCCTCTTTGCTTGGATCCTAATTAATCCAATACTATAATTTTTCATACCATCTGAGTAAGCCAAAGAAAGCAGCAGAAGTACAAGCTACCGGTTCAGAGATCTCATCCTAAAATTTGAAGCTGAGAGCTCTGGGTAGCAAGGGTGTCCCTTTGATCATTGAATGAGGGGCCCTGACTGGTTCTAGGAAGAGGAAGAAGGTGGAGAAGAGAGGGCGCCTCTCGCCACACCCTCCACTGCTTTCCCTGAAGATGAGAGTCACTCAGTCAGGGCTGAGAACCTCCCCCAGTTGTCCCTAAAAGTGGGTCATCAAGAAACTGCTGCTGCCCATTCCCATGACTACGGGGCAAACATGCAAAAACCAAAACCAGAGCACCCCAGAAAGAAACACCACCACCACAAGCCTATACACCACAATAAAAAAGGATGGATTTGCCAGAAGCCCATGCAGCAGACCACAACCAAGCCTGCGTGGTACGACGAGAGTCATTCCACAGCGCGATGTGCACACGGCTGCGTTCCAATCTGCAATCACTCTTCCAAATGAATAGCTGCCATTTAAGACAATTTAAATACAATCTCAAAACAGGATTTTTAATAATATATTCTTCCCAGGCCCCTACTACTTAAGAGTACAAATATAAGTAGTGCTACATTTAGCTCTACTTCTGTGTATGCAGGTGGCTGTGTACACTTCAACAAGAGAAAAACCTCACCCTCCACTCACCAGTGGTCTTATGAGTCATGTTCTAATAATAGTACCTGGGACTCATGCATAGGGAATATATGGCAGGGGCAAAAAAGGGCAAATTTCAAGGATCTGTTGTCTGAGGATGATCAGGAATATACAAACACATGTTCGACTACCCAGTGCTAAAAACAAGGCAGCGACATGAAGGAGGTGAGATGGGGAACTGGACATTTGGCTGCTTTGCAACACACGCACTCCCAGGAGTCTTAACTCCAGGGAAGGAGGACTCCTGGTCGCACTACCTGTGTTGCCACCTCTTCTGGGGATGAACCCTAGGGCAACCCCAGGAGGCAGCATTCTAGGTGTGGCCCTTGGGCCTTACATTAGGTCCACCTCAGGCCCTGTGACTTGGCCCTACCCAGAGCGGGCTCATGAGCTAAACTGAAGACGCCATTTGAGCATAAGCGTAAATGTTGTAGTACTGGCCAGGAATGGCTGGTAGCTGATGAGGAACTGCCATTCAGGACATGGGAAGCAGAGCAGGACTGCCTGTGTAGGGTCTGAGCTCCCAGAGGCAGGCACTCTCCGACTGGGAGGCTCCCCTCACAGGCTCCAGGTACAAACGCCTCCTGCTCCTCACCCGTCTCCTTCCTTCCACCCCCACCTGTCTCACAGACCTCTTGTATATGGGAGGAGGGGGCAGAGGGTAGGGGTAACCAGGCCCAGGTTAGCTGTGGAAGATCCTTAGAGAGAAGCTGAGGAAGGTTAATTCCACATGAACTTTCCAGACAAAGTTCAACCCAAGCCACCTGGGTTGAGACTTCCTAGGGGGCAGGCGTTGGGGCAGCTTGGCCTCTGGCTCTCCTTGTCCCAGGGTCCATTCGTCCAGCCCTTTGGACCCTCCCTCTAAGTACTTTACTTGTCCTGTTATGGGAAAGCGTAAGCCTTCAAAGAGGCCTCAATAGAGAAAAGGATGGGAGGGGAGCTGGAGAGGCTACTTCCATAGAAGTGGCTGTGGGTTTCCCCCTCCTGGATGCAGAAACAGCAGCAACCCCAAATATCCTCCCTCCCTCCCTTATACCTAAAATACCCCCAGAAGGAAGGGCCTTCTCAGAGAAGAGGTAGAGAAGCTTCAGCCTGGGTGTGTGTGGGGTGTCCACAGGACTTCCTGCTGTCAGATGGCCTGAGTAGGGGCCTGGCACCTCTGACAGGGCCCAGTTACAGCCTTGGAGCCTCACCAGTCAGTAGCTCTAAGGTAGCAGTGTTTCTTGAAGGGCTACAGGTGCCTACAAATAAAGCTCCACTTCAGAGCCCCTGTTTGGGCTTGGGACAGCAGTGGAGACCCCTAGGTGACATGGTGGTTTCTAACTGCCATCTGATTGTCTCGTAGAAAAGTCACCCAATGTTTTGGTCTGTCCCCCATCCCCTAGATAAAACCGACCCTAGTAACAGTGTTTCTAAAATCTGCATAAATTATTAAGTATGAAAATGTAGGCTGGCTTCATTCATTCAAGAGGTAATGGTAAAGTAAAAACTGAAAAGTCTCAACATTCTTGTTAAAGACTGAAAGGGATTCCCAATGGCAGCGATGGGCTGACTTGAGATCCCAACACCTAGGGGCTTCCCTGGCCAAGTCTTCTTCATCCTGGGAGAAACTGTGTCCTTTTTCAGAGTGAGTGCAGCAAGAAACTGCTGCCTCGTTTTAAAACTAAAAGAGCAGACTGGAAATAGGCTATTCATTATTAAAGAACATTGCAGTTGGAAGGGAGAACTCGGTCTCCGCGGTGTATGACTGGAGCCCTCGGCCGGCCCATGGGTGATGCCTGGGGACGGCACAGGCTTTCTCTGTGTGAAAGCAAGACCCAGACCCAAACAGACACTCGCTCCACAGACAGAAAACTCACCAACACTCCTCAAAACTGCTAAAGAAAAGAACCAAAATGAAATATTAGCAGTTTGTTAGCAAATACCAAAGGCAAAACAAAAAATTAAAAAGCTATTATATTTTTTGTTGAAATACTTAAAATTATTTGTGGAGGCCCCGACACAGGAAGGACCAAGCTGATGAGCCCAATGCGCTGATTTATTAGAGCCACCTCACCGCCTGCCCTGAAGCCCCAGGCAGATATCCCACCAGGGGGGACAAGTGACCTCTGCATTTAAAGGAAAGTTCAAATGATGAAAACCATACCTGGAAGTGATTTGATGACATTAGTAGAAAATTAAGTAAAAATGTGTAGTATATATTTGAGGTATTTAGGGAAATGTAAGTTCTGAAGTTAATATGCAGAGTTATCAGGTATCAACGCCCCAAGCTTCCCAGGACAAAGCAACTGGCCACACAGGATGAAAGGTCTTTCTCCTTCAGGGCCCGCTCCATCTCACACGCACACTCACACTCTCCACACGGCAACATGCAACAGAGTGACAGACACACACTTTCTCGCTGGGTGTGCAGAGCTGTGGTAGGCACAGGAAATTTCGTCATCTTCACTGCTCCCAGAAGAACACTGGAGTCAGTGAATCCTAAAGCAGGTCACCAGGTTTGTCTGTGCTGGGAAGCGCCCCTGGTGGGGTTGAATCAAGGTGAAGCAGGCTGTCCGGGGAGCCCCCCTTTCCTAGCCACAGCCCTGCCAGGTTGCTCCTCCCATCTCCAGGGCTTGCTGGGCTCTGGCCTGGCCTGGGGCTGCCTGTGCACACACCTGAATAGTGACTTCTCAGTGTGAGCTTTCTGCTGCTCCCTGCTCAGCTGCCCAGCCCAGCCACGGTCTCTGATGCTCCAGCTGCATCCCTGACCTCCTCGGCCATAAAGCAACCACCAACCTGACCTTTCACTCCCACTCACCCTGATCCAATCCATGGCCAGTTTTCTCAAGTCATGTCCTGACTCCTGGCCATGGGGCACTGAGTCAGGCTTCACCACGAGCACTGGAGCTGCCCTCTGAGCATCCGTGGGATGCTCCTGGCACTCCCTGAGCCTCTGCTTACCTTCCCATAAGCCATTCCACTCTCAGGTGATAAGGCCCACCCTCTCTACCCCCTTCTGTCCATCGACAGCTCCACTTGTTCCTTTCCACCTCAAAAATCTCTTCCGAGCTCGACTTCCTTCTCTCATCCCTCTGGATGAGCTCCTTGGTCCTGCCTCTTTCCATCTTCTTGGAACGCTGCTTGACGATGTCCTCTTCCCATTCACCCCACCTCACCCACTTTCACCTTGCCCACCAGCCTAGACACATGCTCAAGTCGTAATTCCTCTACCCAAACCTGAGGCCTCATGCTATGTCCTCTACCTTGTGGTCTTCCCCAGGGCCTCACGAGATCATCTAGGCTTATCATCTCCATTTCATTTAAGTCTTGACAAGTGACATCCCGGAAGACCACCAATGCCTCCCGCATGTCTAAACAACAGCCTGGGGGTATGCATCTGTCCTCCCTGCCCCCTCCACGCTCCCAGGCACTCTCCCCATGTCTGCCTCAGGCACTGCTCACCCAACAGATACTCACTGACTTGTCTGCTCCCAGGCCAGGCCTACATCTGGTGGCCGGCATCCCTGGTCACCAGCACAGGGTGCAGCACAGAGAAGGCTGGCAGCACTGCCAGTTCTCTACCATAGCCCTCTCCCCGGCCACTGTGCATCTGGCCACATCTCACTGCATACACGGCTTCTGCCATGTCCTCTGCCTTGTGCTTGTCAGAAACACCCTCCCCACTCTGCTCAAAATGGTAGCCCCTTGGATCTTTTAAAAACTAGGCATGTTGGGCAGCACCTGTGGCTCAGGGGTTGGGTGCCAGCCCCATATACCAAGGGTGGCGGGTTCAAACCCAGTCCCTGCCAAAATGTAACGAAAAATAGCCAGGCGTTGTGGTGGGTACCTGTGGTCCCAGCTACTTGGGAGGCTGAGGCAAGAGAATCGCCTAAGCCCAAGAGCTGGAGGTTGCTGTGAGCTGTGATGCCACAGCACTCTGCAGAGGGAAATAAGGTAAGACTCTGTCTCTAAAAACAAACAAACAAACAAAAAAAAAAACTAGGCATGTTTACCACTACTACCTATCATTTAGGGAAAAAAGAGGTTTCCAGGCTTTATACTTATGGATTTCAAAAGACTGACCAGGGACACTAAAGAACATTGAGCCAATAGAGATTCCAAGCAGGGTGGTTGCCTGCAGCCCCACTTTAAGGTGAACTAAAATTTGCTGTTAGTTTTGCAGGAATGAGACCACCATTCCAGTGCCCTCGTCACCCACCCAGCTCAGCCTCTCTCTGCCTCTCTACCTCTCTCTCTCTCTCTCTCTGTCTCTCTCTCTCTCTCACACACACACACTCACACACACAGCAGCAGCAGCACAAGGTCCATGGGCAGCCCCTCCAGCCACGCAAAAGCAGATCAAATGGCTGAATATTCTTGCAATCATGTTCTGATTTTTTTAAAACTAGGAAGCAACAGTGGTACTGGCTACTTACTGTTTCTTGGTCTCTTCAAATTTGTGCAGTTTTTTGCGGAGACCTCCTGACTTAAAACCCTGGCAGTGCGCTGCTGGAGCTCCGATGGTGACAATGTCGTAGTTCTGATCTGAATGACAGAAAGCTCTCCTCCGTTACTCTGGGCTCAGGCCTGTGAACAAGCCAGCTATAGGGATATGCACACATGTCTTGGATCCTACCCCACCGGCTCATTTCCAAGATTTTTGTTCCCTTAACCCCACAGCCTGGACTGCCCAGGGGCCTGCTGGAGCCCACACCATCATCTCAGCAAAGAGGGGTCCTGTGTCTCAAGGTGGAACCACAGGGGCTGCAGGAAGCTACACAACAATACTTGTTTGCATCCCTCCTTGGGAAACCACAGAAACACAAAGGGAAGCTGAAGCATGGGGAGACTAGCGAGGGGCTTGGGCTCTTTAGCAGGGACCTTTCAAAAGTGTCATGTCTCTTCTCCAAGCTGCCTAGAGCACACAGGGAAACCGGGACAGGCAGGAAGCACTCAAGGACCAAGTACCCAGGGAGAAAAGAATTGAAATGTGATTCAACAACAGGGGCAGAAAAATAGGTACCTGATCCTCCATCGTCTTGAACTCTCATCCTTTGTATGTGCAAATTTGTGGGAACAAATTCTAACTTTTTATCTGCTTTCAAACTGCTTGCTTTAAACGAGGGACCTAAGAAGTGAAATATGAGAAAACAAAGGCGATCAAAATAGAAAAAAGAAAAATGATATTCGGAAGATGCTGCTACATGTAAGTAGGTATGTGTTGGCAGTGGCCTAGAAAATTCTGAGTCGCCTGGGGACACATTTCATTTCTCCAGGTGAAAATGCTGGTGAGAAGGCAGCCTCTTGGCTGGGAGACTGGTTGTGGGTGCTTGGGTAGTGAACAGAGCCAGGGAGAACTAGCATCAGAAGACTATGTAATGATGCTGCGCCGTCCATGACTCAGCACTCAGCTGAGAGATCTGACACAAAGATGTGATTTTGTGCAGCACGATTTCAGCTCTACTATAAAAAGCAAAGGGGTCCACGCCAGAGACCGCCTCTTCCAAATCTAGGGATGGCCATTATCCAAAATCAAAGAAACTGCTTTGGCTAGAGCAACATATTTCAATTCGGAAAAATGATGAAAAGGTTTGCTCATCACCCCAGGTCCATGAGGATGAACGGCAAATGCAATATAGCACCGGTCTAGCCCTCTGCACGTGGACCTAACCAAGTTCCTTTGTGTACACTTGGATGGCTAAGGAGTTTGGACAATGTTTTGTAACAAGGACCCTTAATCTTATTTCTATAATCAGCATCCATAACTAATTAAGTAGAGAAACACATGCCTACAAAACAAAAGGGTTACAAATTGAACTGACAATCAGAAGAGTAGAAGAAATAAACACTCCATTTAGTTTAAAAAAAAAAGTGCATATTGTCATCATGTGAATCACAGACCCGTGGTTCTGTCTTCTGCTTTTCACCACAGGAGATTGCGCCCTGTGGCCTGATACTTACAGAGTGGCCCACAGACCAGCCTGAGAACGTGAGAGCCTGTGAGAAATGCAGGATCGCAGACCTATGTTTTAACAAAGTTCTCAGGTTCTCATGTAGTTGACATCTGAGATCTGCTCAAGGTTGTGCGGGCTTCCACTTTCCTGGGTAACTGTCCTCTGGCACGGAGAGGTCCCTGGGTTCCTTTGGGCAAATGCTGCCACTTTTCTTAATGCTATGTATGTGCTTCAGACTCACACCAACCTTGCATTTGGGTTCTTCTCATCCAAGTTCCTATGTTCTATGTCAAAACCACATTAGGGGGTTATGATTTTCCTTAAATCCTGAAATTCTTCATTATGTAGAGGGATAGAAGAATCTGAAGATAGGGAATAATTAAATGCTAAAGCCATATATAAGATAATGAAAAACAAAAAACTTCATTCCGTTTGGAATACAAGAGGAAGAATAGTCTTCCAAATCTAAGAGTGTTTGGAAAATCAAATGGAATCCTTCGAGAAAATGTGAGGTGTTTGTATTTCACTTGCTGTTTTGCACCTTAAAATGGAGAGTTTCACCTGACAATGTACATGTTCGTAAAGTGCCACTGACTATTTAACCATGAAATCTAGAAAGCCGCTTTGTCTCAAGGCAACTGGCCGATATCCTTTTGGTCACTTTATTGATTTTGGCTCACAATGAAGAGAGAACACAAACTAATAATAGCTGGGTGATTTTGTTTCCCTTAAATTTCATTCTACACTAGCTGTTTTGGCAGATGACACCCTAGGAGGACTTTTCACTGCAATTCACAGATTTGTCTTTTTAATGAAGCGCTGAAAAACCCATATTTGAAAGAATTCACACCTACATTAGAAGCTATTTTTAAAAATCCATTAAGGTGTCTGTCAGTGGGAGTGTGTGAACACCGTGGGTTCCGAGCTCTGGCTGGGGAGGTGGAGTGCAGGCATGCTATGATGGGACGGATTGCACCCACCTTTGTACTGATGGAGGTCGGTTAGGTTCTCCTGGTACGTGAGGATGATAGTCTGATACTGGGTGACGATTTGGCGTCGGAGACTCTCCCAACAAGGGGACAGTTCCCCCAACTCCTCCAGCTCACACACTCTACAAGCAAGACACACACACATGTCAGGCCATGGGGCTGACTCACTTCCCGGGGGAGTCCTATCCAGGAGAACAAAATGGACGTGGATGTATCTCTGATGCCCAAAGTGGGAGAAAACAGTGGTTACTCTGACAGTCTAAAGGCAACAGAGTGGGAGGTAAGGACAGATAGCTACAGACCACTGCCCATGGGGAGGAATGTATGGAGAAGCTTTATACAGAAACTCAGTCTAGTGCTAAAGGAAACAAAGTAGACATGTGGAAGAGAGATGTTGTCGAGGTGCTCCACCATGGTGTCCTGGTGACCCTGTAGGTGCCTGCTCAGCTATAGGCCAGAACCATAGGCTGCCCAGGTTCCAGTGAGGTGTGGACCTTCTGCCTGCCACCATGAAAACAGAGCTGCAGAATGTAAACTCGCTCAGCTGCAGCCTAGGACTGGACCCTCGGCTCATGCTGTAGTCACTGGCCTCTCAGGATAGTCCTTTTCGGGTATGGACAAGAACCACAGAAGCTGTACCTTTGGCTGTTCTTCCTTCCGCTGCCTACATGGTAAGGAGGGGCCTGAATCTAAAACAGGTAGATTTGGCAGATGAAGGGGGGAGAACAAAGAGGAGGAAGAGGAAGAGAGAAGGAAAAGAGCAACTGCTGTCTTCAGAAAAACAAAAGCTGCACAAGAACAGAAACGTAAACTCCTTAGCTTAGCAACGAATACTAGCTCCATAATCATAATAGCAAAAAACAAAACAGACGAAAAAAAGAAACAAAGGATAAACATACTAGGAAAATAATGGGGACTATGAGAGCACAAAAGGCCTAAAACTCATCACAGGAAATTAGTAGCTAATACTTGAAACCGGTTAATAAGAGAGAATACACATACATTTAGAAGTGTAGCAGTAAACACTAAATCCACTAAACGGTGATTGTGTCTGGCAAGTATGTTTGTCATGTTTTTAGTTAAAAATCCTTCAGCACTATTCAGTTTTTTATACTATGCAGATGCTTTCCTTTGAGGGAAACAAACTAATTTCATAAAAGTTCTTGAGAATCCACTAAATTGCCTGAAGTTAAAAAAAAAAAAAAAGGTTGTGCCATTTTTTTATTATTAAAATAGCAAAATTAATGTAAAAGAACACCCAGTGCATGTAGGGCTGTGGAGAAGCCGTTCTCCTCGTCTGCTGCCAGCCAGCTGACCACTGGCCTCAGGCTGCCCCTGAGCATGGGAGCTCAGTCTGCCTCGCAGCCGCTGGCCCTTCTCTCAGGAATGTCTTTGCCTCTGTTTCATGAAGCTGCTTCCTACGCCTTGGTGTCAGCTTAACGTCACTATCCACAGAGGCCTGCTCTCATCACCCTCTCCCTTCCCACAGCTCCCCCTTTAATTTCCAGCACAGCCTGACACATCCTGAGCTCCTGTGTGTGTCTGACCATCTCCCACGGTCTGTTGAGCTTGCCAAGAAGCCTCCCACGCTAAGCACAGTGCCTGATACGTGGCTGCTGCTAAAAACAAAACCCTTGAACTAAAGCAGTAAAGGAGAATATGAATGTACTCCTTAAAGTTGTAATATACCATGTAATAGGAAATTGTACCATAATTAAAATTTAAAATATGAACACGGAAGATACATGGAAAAGGTGACTATCATGATGTAAATATATACGAATATGACAAAGCTGGGATGAAAAATACCTGTATGTGCATATACAGAGATGAAGCTATTAGCAAGATATTAAGAATTGGTAGATTTAGGTGATAAAAATTTGGGCACTCGTTGCATTATTACCATTTTTCTTTATGTTTGAATTTTTTTGAGATAAAAAATAAAATAAAATAGTAAAATAGTAGAATTTTAGTTGCCTTGTTTTCCTTCATGACTCTGTTAGGCTGTGCTTATAATTAACATCTTTTTTAGGAGAAAAAGTATAAATGACAGTCTGAGATTGCTAAAGTTTGAATATGACCCTCAAGGTTCATGTGGTGGGAATTTAATCCCCAATGGAACAGTGTTATCAGGTGGAACCATTAGGTTTTTTTTCCTCAAAGGAAAGTCCTCATGAATAGAATAATGCCATCATCTCAGAAGTCGGCTGGTTATTTCAGGATCAGGTTTATTATAACAGTGAGTTCAGCCCTTTCTCACAAGCTCTCTCACCATGCTATTCCTTCTGCCATGGAAGGAAACAGCATGAAGCCTTTGCCAAATGCCAGCACCTTGTTCTTGGACTTCCCAGCCTCTAGAACCATGAGTCAAATTAAATTCCATTCATTATCAATTACTCAGCTTCTGTATTCTGCTATGGGACCACAGAACAAATTTAGACGAAACAGGAGACTCAATCTGCAGGACCTGAACCACCTGTCAGGTCTCTCTCTGCCTTAGTTCCATAAAATGTACCCAGGGCTGAGAGATGCAGACGGGTTAAGACCCTTGATCCATGGGACCAGAGTGTCCTATGGGTGGTGCTCAGTTTTCTACAGCCCTCATCTCTGTGGCTTTACCTTAGGAATCTAATGACTAAGCAGCTATGCCCCCCAAATGGCTGCCGTCTCTAACTTTCTGAAGGACAAACAAGAGGGGAAAGAAAAGGGTAAGAGAAGAGGTGCTGAGTGCTGGGCAGACATCCGGGTCTTCAAGCAAACTGTCTTGTGAAATCCTTACACAGGAATCTGCGATAAAGAAGAGCAAACCGAGGCTTTGGCAAGCCAAGGGCATGGTGCAGAGGCTGGGCTTGCAGTCCAGCCCATCTAATGCTGGAGCTCTGCCAACATCTCAGAAAGGAAGGGGCACTTGACACGGCCTGGGTGTAATGGGTGGTCAGCCCCTCACGTGTCCTCACCTGGCCGCATCTTCTTCTAGCAAGAGCTTCACGAACTGCCGTGGCACGTGCAGGGAGAGCACGCTCTCTGCCATCTGCTCCAGGATCCGCAGGTGGTTGCCATCGGTGGTTGGAAACCGGTACATGCGGCAGATGGCGCCACCGAACACTGAGGTGTGGCAATGAAAACAGGCTGTGTGTGAGCTGGCTGCAGACCTGCCTCATGCGTCTTCCTCCCCTGGCCCTCAATGAGGCTGACACCTCCAAGTCCTCTCACCATTCACCTCAAGGGAATTAAAACACTTAAACCAAAAACCCACCAAGTGCCTGAACTTGATCATTCCTTTCTTGCAACATGCAATCTTCTTATCCCAGAACATGTGGGGGGCAGGGAGATTATCAGTCACTAAACTCAATGCAGAATAAAAGACTGAAACGAAGGCATGAAATGAAGGAGGCGCCTGGCTTCCTTGGGTACCACTAACTTCTTATGCCTCAAAAAAATAGCATGCTGACAAGCAGAGCTGTCAGAGGTGAGGATCGAGGTGCATGGCGATGACAATTACAGCAGGTGGGGAAAACGGGGGACCAAGGGCCTGATACTCACGAGAGTGGCAAGAGTACCAGTGGGGGGAGCTGTTTACCCGATTTCAGCAGAGTGTCTTTTCTCAAGGAAGCGTATTTGGAGCGTATTCCCAAGGACTCGGTCAAGCTCTCATCAACAGGTAGGACCATCTAAGAACGTGGACAGAAAAGCAGAAAAAAACTGTGAGACCCGATGGCTTCAGAGCACTCAGCAGCACCGTGGCCTCAACACATCATAAAAGAACTCTTAAAACAAATATCCACCAGAACTCTACAATCAAGCCACAAATCCACCTACCTCCCGGTGTACTGATCATACTAGATGCATACATGATATTCTAGACATGTGTGTCTTCTCGCTCATTTCACCCTGTGTCTCAGTGTCCTCGTGTACAAAATGAAAGGAAGGAAATAGAAGATGCCAAGGAATATTTCCAGAGTTAATGTTCTAGGCTTACTTTAGGTAAAATGAGGTATCTCTGTATTTTACAAGAACGACTACTTCTCCATGTCCAGGCTCTTAAATGAGAATTCTCTGAGAATTCTGTGTGAGAATGTGCACAGACGGGGAGAGCAAAGGGGAGAGGGAAAGGGTGCTGAGAAGGTGGGGTGTGAGGCACGGCACTCACAGGGCACATGGCTCTGGGAAAAGAAGATGATAACAAAACAGAGCAGTTGACCTGGGTCTGAAATGCCTCTTTGCTCATGCTCCGCACTCCTCAGACTCCTGTCCTGGCTGCAGTTCCTCCAGCGGGGCTCTTGCCCACTCGGTCCTACTCTTAGGGGCAGCTAGTGCATGCCCAGAGCAGCCTCGGGCTGCACAGCAGCAGAGCCTGGCAGGCCAGGAGCCTTTTCTCCCTACTGTGAGATGTGCCTGGGGGAGAAGTGGAGCATCTTGTGAGTGGCGTGGGGGAAGGGGGCACCAAGCAGCAGGCCCTGCCCTTCACTGAGTGCAGAGGCTAAGTCCACGTGGACAGGACCTCTTGCTCTTTCTAAAGGAGAAGAGAAAGGTGGCCTACTGACCCTGCCGTTGACAGTGTCCACAGATCGGGTCACAGGGGGCCGCTGGTCTGACTTCTCCTCCATCTGCCAGCCGATAACAGTAATGTTGCCCACACGGTCACTCTCTGCAGACCTGCAACAAGCAACATGCTTTGATGACTGTGTTGCAACTGTGACCCTTTTCTGCTTAAATGCACAGTTCTGCCACTCTGGGTCCTCAGGGGTCCTGAAACATTGGGGCCCAGCCAACAGGTCAGCTAAGCAGCTCACTACACGCACAGTCTCCCTCCATGGGAGGCAGACAAGGAAACCATGGATGACAGAGAAGGGCTGTGTCTGGGAGGGGACCAAGCCCCACAGAGAAGTGTGGCCATGACAAGTGACATTGGGGGGGGCTTCCCTGAAGAGGAGCCAGTGCTGCTCCTGAGCTGCCACCGGCCCGTGAGCTCACTCCTGCCCAAAGAGTGATGGGGACACATCTCTGAGTCAGAACTGGAGAGCACCTTTTTCTGTCTTTGGACCCCTTTTTGTTCCTTCCCTAACATTTTGATTAGCCCCAAGGCCACAGTCTGTGCTCCAAGTAAACTGAGACCAGCCAAGGCTTCCTGAAGCCTTGAATCCTGATATGCTACAGCTGATGCCACTCAAGCCTTGGTCGGCTTTGACCCTGAGACCCCATTGAAGTGGCTGACAGCTGCCTGGACGGTTCATCCAGGACAGTCTGAGGCTTTCTATTTATGATGTTCGACTTAGCCAGGTTCTAAACTTTTAGAACCTGGTCACATCTACTTACCGTCATTTCCTTTGTGACTCTCTCATTATTCTCATGCTTAGAAAAGTTTTCCCCCGTGCTATCTGCTCATTATGGGCACTCCTCAGGTTACAAACAAGATAGGTTCTGTAAGTTTGTTCTTAGCTGAATTTGTACATAAGTTAAAACAGGTACATTTACCTGTGACCTGTAACAACCCCCGTTTGTAAGTGCAAGTTGTACGCCACTTGGGTGTTTGTAACTTGGGAACCACGTGTAGTCATCTTTAGTTCCTTTTATGAAGGTCCATTTCCCACGCTTAACTCTGACCCAACTAGAATTAATTCTGGCATATGACATACCTAAATATTTTTCTCTAACAGCCCTTTCCCTCACATGATCCTTCTTTCTTTACCTAAGATTTTTCCTTTTTCCTGAAATCAAGTTCTCCATGCATGCTAATGGCTGCTAGAGGGCTCTTGTCCTGTTTGTTGATTGGACAGCCAAAGCCTGCAAGTGTCATTATATACAGTAGTTTAAGAATGGTCTGGTATTACAAGGACTTTATCTGCTTTGCCAAATTTTCTATTTTTCATTTTTTTGAGATGGGTCTCCCTCTGTCACCCGAGCTGAAGTGGTGCACCTGTACAGTTATAGGTCCCTGCTGCCTCAAACTCCCAGGCTCAAGCTATTCTCTTGCCTCAGCCCAAGTAGCTGGAGCTGTAAGGACACACCATCATGCCTCGCTATTTAAAAAAAATTTTTTTTTATAGAAACAGGGTCTCAAAATGTTGGACAGGCTGATCTTGAACTCTTAGGCACAAGCAATCCTCCCTCCTTGGCCTCCCAAAGTGCTGTAATTACAGGCCTGAGCCACCATGCCAGGCCTTTTTTGCTATT
Source organism: Loris lydekkerianus (assembly GCA_963574355.1). Taxonomy (NCBI): domain Eukaryota; kingdom Metazoa; phylum Chordata; class Mammalia; order Primates; family Lorisidae; genus Loris; species Loris lydekkerianus. Next base: position 39,428 of record CAUYPK010167260.1, read on the forward strand.
CTGGACTCTTCCCAGATGATATTTTTCTATTTTTTATATTATTTAAAAAAAAAAAACACCAAGTCAGGGGCTCTTCTGGGAACTTCCCCTAAAATGATCCTGGAAGGGTTGATATCCTTCATCTTCCCATCCAGGGACAGAGTTCCCCTCCCTCCTTCATTCATTCATTCATTCATTCCCTTAAATACTTATTGAAATGTTCTAGGTCCTTGGAATACAGCAATGAAACAAAGCAAACAAAAATCCCAGCTGTCTGGGAGAGTACATTCTACTGGGAGGGAAGGGTAACAGGCAAACACATCTAGTACAATTAGATTTCTAGGCTTTCCTTTAGGCCTGATCACAGCTGTGCTCCTATCTCCTGCAGATGACACAAATTTCCATTCCCTGATAGGCCCTCTGATAAGCTAATTGTTTTACTTTAATAGAGAGCCACATCCCCACGGAAACTGGCTTCTGGGTGTGCTCTCATTATAGGAAAGGGGGCCTCTCCCCATCTGTCCCTGTACCTCATACTTCCAGATCCTTTCCAAAGAATAAAATTAAATACCAACCTTAGTGTTAAATGTAACCTATGATGCCTGTCCTGGAGCAGATCTTTGACAATGAATGTTCCAGAGCCCAGTAAATACATCTGAGAGGAAAAGGGAAGAGAGACTGTATTAGTGCACTGGCTTTGCCTCTGACACAATTACCATGACCTCAGGGAGTCCAGCTGGCTGGTGCCCACAGCACATTTCACCCTCATGTCAGTAGCCAACAGACATGTTCAGAAATTCTCAAAGACAATATGTTTAGACATGAGTTAATTTGTGAGCCAGTAGTCACAGAAGTCAACCTGGGTTCGCATCTCACTCAAACAATTATGTAACTTTACAAAAAAGGAAAAAAAATCCCATGAACCGCAACGTTACTTAACTGTTCCCTGAGATCTATCTTTGACATCGTATACAGATAGTTTGATTTGTGTCATCTGATTGATAAGAGAGTCTTGGAAGAAGGCAATGCTGCTTAGAAATATAGGATTGTTGGTTCCCTAGAACAGAAAAGGAAATAATTAGAAAATGAAATTGGATTTTTTTTAAAGTACCTGCTTTTGAAATACACCAACATTTTCGGGATTAGAAACTAAAGTTCTAACAGACTTGAATCAACACAAATGTTAATGGCAGCTTAAATGAATGTGTACAACTGAAAAACTGCTTTCTAAAAGAAGAAAATGTAGTCTGACATAGCCTATTACACATCCAGATACACTAAGGCTCATTGCACAAGCTGTGCCTAAGTGCTTGTTTCTGAGGGTTTCACACTCAGTGGGAGGAATTTTCTAAAATTGAAATGTGAATGTCCCTTTGCAGTCTTAGTTTACAACTTAAGGTGTATTATGTATTTAGACCTACTGCTTTGCGTTGTTCCTGTAAGACATACAAATGGGCAGATGAAAGAGGAAATGAATGGCTTTAAGAGGTTTATTATGTATTTCTAGAAGCCTGTGTTTGGAATGATTAAAGCCTGACTTTTTTTAAGCTATCCTTTTTTAGGGCCAGCCACTAGCTTCTAGATCATAGATGGCTATTTCCTGGCAGCTTAGCCCTGCCCTCAAAGTCCCACATTCTCTTTCTTAGACAATGGTTAACATCCTCGGTTCCTATTGTACTTGCTGCGGGGAGGTCCCTGCCTCTGCCCATGTTCTCTCTCTGCAGCCCCAGGCTGAGTCCATCAGTGCTACTGGACAGCCCCTCCTGGGTGGCCTACAGAAGCCTCAACCCAACTCAAACTTTCCCCCCACTTGCCCTTGGTTAAGGCCATCTCTGACTTTCTTCCCAAGCAGGCTAAAAGCTTTGGTGCCATGAACTCCTGCAAGTTCTACTTCCTGCCTAGCTCACATGCACTTTACTCCCTCCCACTGCCAGAGTCAGGTCTTACGTTATACCCCCAAACAGATGTCCTGTCTGAGTTAGGACATCAGATGAGGTGAGAGCCCTGCACAAAACTCCACAAGGGCTGTGCTGGCCTGGCCTTCAAAGGGTTCTGTCCTATTCGTGCCTTTCATACACACTGAGCAGGATGCAGCTAGGCCCCAAACCCACATGCTTCTTTCCTGCCATCACACCTTTGCAGAACTTTACCTCAGAACTCAGGCAACCCCCTCCATGTGTAGTCACTAGACTGGCCACATGGGCACACCCTGGGAGCTGCAAGACCTACTGAAGCAGCACCACCCTAGCAAGACTGCCCTGTCCCTCAGAGCTGGACGGGACCCCCGCATTCTGGGGCTCTCCTCTCTCTAACACTTCCCACACTCTGCACAGGGCCAGCCCCATTCATTTCTGCCTCCCCATCCATAGGCTTGCCAACTCCTCGGGAGAGGAACTGGGCCCCAGTGGTCTCTGTATGATTCACAGCGTCCGTTGCTGTGTAAGCAGTGTTCAACAAATGCTTAGAAAACAGAATTATTATCTTGAACTTAAAAACAAGTTTCTTAGTAACTAAGAGTGAGCTAGCTTTTAAAATGCACAATTGGAGCGGAAGAGAAAATGCAGCTTGTTTGATAATTCTTCGCATTACAAATAAAAACCCTAAAGAATTTCATGCTAGCAACTCCTATACTTAGTGTCATAGCTTACGTAATATGCTCATTTACGTAATATGTTCATTTATCTAAGAGGGTTTTTACAAAATTCCTTTGATGACTGTATATCATTTAATTTAATATAAGGAGTTGAATACAAACCACAAAATTAAAAAGGCTGTAAAAACAAAAACAGGGGTATGTCTGGGCAAGAGGGTTGGTTAATACTTAACACTCTCCTAAGCTGTGATTAATGAACACAACTCTCCAAAAGTACCAGCCAATTGGAGATGACAAGGAGGAATTAGGTCTTCCTTTTTAAAAGGTAATCACCTTTATAGAGTCATTGTTCAAAAATAACTAGCCAAGAGCACCGCCCCATATACTGGAGGTGGCAGGTTAAAAAAAAAACTGCAACAAAAAAAAAAAAAAAAAAAAAACAAAACTAGACAATATTCATGAATTGTTATAAAGGATGTGGCAAATATAAATGCCACCAAGATGAGTTTGATGAAAAATATTGATGTACTACAAACCCATGGGGAAATAGCAACAACGCATATAAATATAATTGCAGCCAATTATGCTCAGGTAACTGAACAGACCTCTCCTCGGGGCTGGAAGTACCACTCAAATCTGTCTCAAGGCTCCCTCAGAGAGGGACCAGCCACACCCACCTCAATGATCTCCGTCTGTGCGTGCTTCGTCCAGAATGCCTGAGGAGGGGTGGTTACACTCACTGCCACAAAACTATTTGGTTTTCGATCTAGCGATGGAGTATGCAGCTCGCTGCAAGCTATAGAACCAAGAAGCGAAAGACATGAGTCCTCTAAAACCAGATACCCGTTAGTTCTCTGTTCCAAACACACCCACAGAAAGCACAAAGAGTAAATGCCATTCTAAGAGATGAGCTGATCAATTGTCAGTTATCATAGAGAGGTGATTTTTAAAATTGAAACAAATCTCTTCTGACTCCCCCCCCCTCCCTGTAGCAATGCCATACTGCAGTGGGAGGCTGCATTGAAAGGGGGTTTCTGTGTCCATGGAATGGAACACAAAGTCAACAACCTTATATGGGGTCTGCAAAGTTTGACCTCAATAACTAATTAAACTTTAATCAATTGAGCTAACAGCCAGAGATCTATAAATGAGATGAGCTACACATGCTTGCATCCTACGACTAAATGGCTAACTCTAAGCTGATGGTGCCTCCTGTGTCTTGGCGTGCAGATAGATGTACACTAGAAGAAAATGAAAATTTTATGGCAAAATAACAAAGCCTCTTTAAAATTTATTTTTTATTTTTAGAGACCAAGTCTTGCTCTGTCACCCTGGCTAGAGTGCACCAATACAATCAGCTCACTGCAGCCTTGAACTTCTGGGCTCAAGTGATCCTCCTGCCTCAGTCTCCTGTGTAGCTGTGACCACAGGCATGCACCGCTATGCTTGGCTAATTTTTTTGTTTTTAAGAGTGGAGTCTTGCTCTATTGCCCGGGCTAGTCTTAAATTCCTTAAATAATACTCTGCCTCCACCCCCAAAGTGCTGGGATCCCTGGCGTGAGCCACTGTACCCAGCCCAATTTTTTTTTTTATTGGATCATAACTGTGTACGTTACTGCATTTATGGGGTACAATGTGCTGATCCAATGCTTTTTTTAAAGTCATTAATTCTCCTGAATCATATTAAATGTAAGATTATTAAAAATGTTACTTTTCATAACTAAAGTACCTGGTAACCATTTCAGCATTTTGAAATAGATTACAAGACTTAGATTCTATTAAAGGAGTGCTTGTCAGGAAAAAATAATTGTATTTCATCAAATGTAACATGCTCCCCATTGTAAAATGCACTGTGAAAGAAAAAATTCCCCACTGCTATTTGCCATTGATTGTAAGACACTTTCTCATAAAAGAGAGATTCAAATGTGAAAACAAAGGACATCTTAGAATTGATGAATTAGATAGTAAATCAAAGATTAACTTAGAAATAGAAATGTTCAGTTTCTCTCTTTTAAATTAGGATTAAAAAACATTAAAATTAATTAACTCTATTTCTGTCTATCAAGATGAAAAAAGTTATGGAGATAGATGGTCGTGTTGGTAATACAACAATGTGAATAAACAGTGCCACATAACGATGTTTTGCTCAATGATGGACCACATATCTGATGATGACCCCATAAGATTATAAAAGAGCTGAAAAATTCCTATTGCCTAAAGACATCACAGCCATCCATAACCTTTTCTGGGTTCAGATACACAACTACTTACCACTGTGTCATAGCTGCCTACAGTATTCAGTGCAGTAACACACTACGCAGCTCTGTAGCCCAGGAGCAATAGGCCGTACCACCCAGCTGAGGTGTGCAAGCAGGCTGTACCACCCAGGTTTGTGTAAGTGTGCTTTACTTTTGCACAATGAATCACCTAACAATACATTTCTCATTAGGCATCCCTGTCATTATGCAACACAAGACTGTACTTAATGTCAATGAATGGTTAAAATGATAAATGTTATGACATGTACACTTCATCATAATTTTAAAATAAACACAGAATAAAAAAATTATTAATTCTATTTTAAAAAATACATTTTTGGTTTTCACAACAGGTGAGGCAAATACAGAGGAAAAGGAAGAAACTGAAGAGAGAAGGGATGGAAGACATCTCTAACAGAGGTGAAAGAAAGAAATGAGGGAAAAGTGAGGGCTTAAGAGACAAGAGAATACGAAGAAAGGGAATGAGCAGACACAAACTTGGTAGAGTAGGAAAAAATAATTCTTTATCGTGCTCTGAGGAGAGTTTAGTTGAGAAGATTTCTTCATCACATCCGTTTGGAGTAAGTTACTGGCCATCCCCGTCCTTCAGAAGTAGCTGTGGGGATCCAATCACTGCAGACAACTCACAGGCTCGTTTTGGCTCTAGTGACACGTTGCCTGATGTTAACATCGTCACGCCTGCTATTTATCGGCATGCACCTTTGTGTATGTGTATTTTATGTGGTCACTATTCTTGCAGCTATACTCAGACATTTACCTCAGATCCCTTCTTACGTTTCTAAATTTTCAATCCTTTCTATGTCAGTGAAACATCTATCTGGAATCATCTTCCTTCTAACTGAGGATCGTCTCTTAGGAGTGTTTGTAGTGTCTGCTGTTGACATGTTCTTTCAGCTTTTATGGTTGGAAAATGTCATCATTCCACCTTAATTCTTGAAGGATATTCTTCAAGCCTTTAAATAAAGGGCTTTTACAAAACCTCTGGGCTTTTTAAATAATTTTTTAAAAATAAAGTCAGCAGTCTAATTATTGCTGCTTTGAGTGTTGTGTGTCTTCTGGTAGCTTTTATGATTTTCCTGCTAAATTTGGCCTTCAGTATTTTAGTGTGATGTATCTAGGTATATTTTCTTTTTACTTACTTTGTGACTCGTGGTATTTTATTAGCTTGAAAGAAACATTTAGTTAAAAACACTGCTTCTCATCCTTCTCTGTGTTCCTTCTTGGACACAAAATAAATGTATATGAGACTTTCTCACTATGCTCTTTATGCCTTTTACACTCTCTTCTACTATTTTTTTTTTTTTATCTTATCTCTCTGACTTTGTTTTGGAAATTTTCTTCTTGATCTATTTCTAAAACCACTAATTTTTTCTTCACTTGTGTCTAATCTGCTTTTTAGACTCATCCATTGATTTTAAAATTCAGGGTTTTTTTTAAGTCTAGAATATCTATTGGGTTCTTTTCATGGTTTCTAGTTCCTGATGAAATGTTTAATGTCTTTATTCTCCTCTACTGTGGTATTATGGACTGTATGTGTCCCTCCCCAAATTTATATGTTGAAGTCCCAAACTCCCAATGTGACGGTATCGGGAGATGGTGTCCCTGGGAAGTGATCTCTCATGAGGGTAGAGCCCTCGTGAATGGGATTCATGACTTTAGGAGAACAGACATGGGAGTTTGCTCCCTCAGCTCTGCTCTCTGCCACATGAGGGTACAAGACAACAACCCTCTGCAAACCAGGCAGCTGATCCTCACCAGACGACAGGGCTGGTGTCTCGGCCTCTGTAATGGTGAGGAAATAGATCTCTGTGGTTTAAGCCAGCCAGTCTATGATATTCTGTTACAGCAGCCCAAACTGACTCACACACACAGTCAATAAAGTTATTTCAGTGTCTGTGTCTATTAACGCCGATACCTGGAGTCCTTCCGGGTCCGTTTCTATAGTTTCTGTTCCCAGTTCTTGTTTCATATTTTTGAGAATTCATAATCTGATACTGAACCTTACACTTAAAACATTGTTCTCATATTTTCCTTTAGGTCTTTGAACATTCTTAAAATAACTCACTTAAAATCTTTGTCTACTAAGTCAAACATCTTTCGTGGGGACAGTTTCTAGTGACTGTTTGATCCCTGCCCCCTGCGCCTCCTTCCTCACTGACCCATGAATGGGCCATACTTCCTTAGCTTTTTTATAGTGTCTCACAATCCTGTGTTGAAAACTAGATATTTTAAGTAATATAATGTGGAAACTCTGGAAACCAGATTCTCCTCCTTCCCAGGATTTGCTATTGCTGCTCTTTCATTGTTCCTGTTTGTTCAGAGACTTTCCTGATCTAATTCGGTAAAGTAATATTCTTGGTCATGTGTGGTCACTGTAGGGACTGCTTCATTAGCCTAATGGTCAGATAAGGCCTGGAGAGAGAGTTCTTTAAACACCAGGAATTGCAGACCTTTCCTATAGATTTTGCTGGGAGTCCCGAGTGCATATTGGGGTACACATCCAATGTTCAGGCACGCAGTTTCTATCTCTGGTATAGCTTTCTCTTCCTGCTTACACAGAACCACAGGGTCTATCTGAAGTGACTGCTTAGGACTTTCTCACTCTTCTCTGAGCATACATACAGCCACGAGCATGTGCACAGCCTGGTCGTGCACCAGCTTTGAGATTCCTACAAATATGTCAGAGCTTTGCAAAGATCACTGTGAGACATCACCCTCAAGCTTTCCCTTTGAACATTTTTTTGGGGTCAGCTTTAGTTTGCCCCAACTGTCTTTACTGCTTCAGGCAGCTGTGATGTTAATCAATTGACAGACACTGTCAGAAAAAAAGGTGTTCCAACTGGGTAAATTCTGAATTAGGCCAAATAAAGACAGGCCCTGAAAGTGGAGTTTCCCCGGGAACTGCCAGCCAGGTCAAATAATGACAATTCCCTTAGAAAGGGATCTCATCCTTCCAGTGGCTCTGAGGCTGCTGGTACTCACCATGATTTTAGGGCTGTTGGTTTGCAAGTCTATCACAGAACTGGGGAGAGGAAGGTTGAAATAGGGCAAGTTATAACACCATAAATCTCTCTGTCCTTATTGAAACAGCAATTTTTCTTGCATACACGCTCCCCAGAGTGAAAGCCTTTGGTTAATTCCAGGGACCTGAAACAACTGATGAGTGAAAAATAAAGATGTAACAATGAAGGAAGAGGTAGGAAGAAGAGCTGCCACTGCCAGCCTTGAAGGCGGAGGGAGGAGCCGTAAGCCCCCAAGAGGAAGGTGGGCATTTCTGTGAACTGACGATGAGCCTTAACTGATAGTTAGCAAAGAAATGGGGTCCTTAACCCAAAAACCACATGGAAGTGAATTCTGCCAACAACCTGAATGAGCAAGGAAAGAGAATCTCCCCAAGAACCCTCAGAGAGAACTGCAGTCCGGCTTCCCCTGGATTTGGTTCTATGAGACTCTAAGCAAGGACCCAGCAAAGCACATTGGATTTCTGACCTAATGGAACTGTAAGATGATAACTTTGTATTGTTTTAAATTGGTAAATCTGTGGTAATTTTCTATCAGCAATAGCAAGGAAATCAAAGAGTTAGTGCTTTTTGTGTTCTAAGAAGTCTTTGCTAGTACTAAGTTTGTGAATTCTCCTATTTTTTTTTCTAGAAGCTTTATTTGTTTGTTGTTTATTTATTGAAACAGAGTCTCACTCAGTTGCCCTGGGGTGAGTGCTGTGGCATCACAGCTCACAGCAACCTCCAACTCTTGGGCTCAAGTGATTCTCTTGCCTCAGCCTCCCGAGTAACTAGGACTACAGGTACCCGTCACAATGTCCGGCTATTTTTTCTTAGAGACAGCATCTCACACTTGCTCAGGCTGGTCTCAAACTCCTGAGCTCAATCAATCTACCCGCATTGGCCTCTCAGAGTCCTGGGATTATAGGCGTGAGACACCGCGCCCAGGCCTTCTAGAAGCTTTTAATAAGGTCTTATTATTTTTTTAAAGTTCTCATCTGTTTCTTCTATTATACTAAGTCTGCCTCAATAAGAATCTCTGATTTGACAGGTCCACTTGTTCCCACTCCTGTGAGCTACAAAGTGTCCATAAAACAACGGTGGTCTCTCTCTGCTTCATCTCCCACCACACGGAGGATATTAACACTCACACAAGAACAGAATATTTGGGTTTTTCAGGCACTAGTGATGACAAATGGACTGAGGTGTAACAAGTGGCCAAAAGCTGGGAAGGCTGATTTTTCTAAGGCTGATGGGCCCATGGCCACATTGAGCACATGCCTACCTACAAGTGACATTCTCTCTTGGCCTCATCACCCACCCAGCCTACCTAAATTTCAATAAATGTTGAATTTCTTGCTCAAGTTCCATTGCTTCCATGAAGTTTTCTCTGCTCACAGTCACGTCCCTTCTGTTTATCACTTATATCATTCATTTGGCATATTTCCATAGAAACCATAAGCCTCTGGTATGTACGCCTCATCTCTCCAACCTGATCTTCTGCAATTACAGCTGAACAGATGCTAAAGAAATGCTGTTGAGGCAAACTGGCAAAACATATTTCAAGCACATACCTTTGACTCAGCAGTTTTTATCTCCAAGAGATTATCCTAAGGAAATAATCAGCAAAGTGTATGAAAGCTCTACATATAAGTGTATTCACTGCAGTGGTATTTAAATCGCAAATTGGAAAAAAACTAAATGTCCAATACTGATTAAAACAAGCACAGCATAGCTGTAAGACAGACTTTATGTGGGCATCCAAAATGTTGAAGTAGATTTCATACATATTAAAGCAAAAATATGCCTTGCTACATAAAAAAAAAAAATGCCAAAACACTAGGATGACATATTCATAAATAATTTTATCACTTCCATATGAAAATAATTTTTAAAAAACTCTATATAGCACTCTGTGAGGGGGAAAAAACAGCATTTGGAAAGGGTACATACCTGAAATGCCAATTGAGTATCACTCTCCAATAGTTTTCTTTACCTCTAACATTTTTTGTATTGAGGGTTTTACAAAGAGCACATACGAATTTTATAAAAATTTCAACTGATACTTATTTTAAAAATCAGTCAAAATATTATAAGTTAAAAACAAGTCAAAATATTTGCTCAAATTTCGAGCTCCTTCTACTTTTAAAAAAAAATCGTGGTACACAAGAGAAAAACTTAATTTAATTCAAGTTGGAGGGTTGTGGGAAGAGGGGAGAAGGAAGGAGGGGGGTTGCTGTGCTCTCACCTAACGGGCCTAACGTAAGGGTATATGGCACACAGCCTGGGACCTTACATGACAAATGCAAACATTATAAACTAATAGTTTGTACCCTCATATTAATCTGAAATTAATAATAAATAAAAAATTGGGGTAAAATTCATTTAACTTAAAATTCATCCTCACTTATTTAAGCTGTTTCTTCCTCCGTGTGCCTAATTAACATGACTATATTACTAGTTTTGGCTCACCACGTTCAGAAATGTCCTGAGTTCTATTATAGGGAGTGAAGATTTTTAACTTACTTATATGAATTCTCATCCTCTCTCAACCCTGAATCATTTTAGCTCAATTTTGTAATATCCCTATTCTGCATGATTAAAGTTAAGCGAATACTATCCAATATGAGCCACATTGGATTTCTTCCATTTATCTTCTTGTAAGGATCCTGTTTTCCAGATACCACAACTTCTTTTCCTTAATTTGTTCCATCTTTTGGGTGGAGGACATCCTCCATTAACTTCCAGAAAAAGAACACAAGGAAAGTGAATTTACGTGAGACTCTGTATAGCTGAAAAGAGTTTCTTTCTTCCTTCACATTGGATTGATAGTCTGGTTGGGTAGAGTATTCTAGCTCAAAAATGTAATTAAAAGTGTCGTGTCTCCACCTTTATATTTCCAATGTCACTGAGACTCTCCATGCCACTTTTATTCCTGATCCTTGAGTATAATCTTTTTAATTTTTCTCTATCTAGAAGCTTTTAAGATCTTCATTTTATTGCCAGTGTTCAGAAATTTCGCCATGTTAACCTTGTTATGGGTCTCTTTCATTATTACACTAGGCCTTGGCAGGCATTTTTAACCTAGAAATAAATTCTTCAGTGATGAGAGATTTCTTCTATTATTTCTTTGTAATTCCCTTTATTATATTCTTTTCTATTTTTTCCTTCTAAATGTTGGACTTTTCGGATTTACTTTCTAATTTTTCATTTCTGTCTCTCACCCATATCCTATTTTAAAATTTTACTTTCTTGGAGATTTCCTTACCTACCTTCAGAACTTTTACAGATTTTTAAACATTTTATATATCATATTTAAAATTTTTAAGATTGGCCTTGTTCTTCAATTGTTTTTTCTTGTGTGTTTGTTTGTTTTGAGACAGTCTCACTATGTCACCTCAGTAGAGTACCGTGGCATCACAGCTCACAGCAACCTCAAACTCTTGAGCTTAAGTGATTCTCTTGCCTCAGACTCCCAAGTAGCTGGGACTGCAGAAGCCCACCACAATACCTGACTATTTTTTTGTTGCAGTTGTCATTGTTGTTTAGCAGGCCTGGGCCAGGCTCTAACCCGCCAGCCTTGGTATATGTAGCCGGCACCCTACCCACTGAGCTACGGGTGCTGCCCTGGGCTATTTTTTGGTTGCATTTGTCATTGTTGTTTAGTAGGCCCGGGCTGGGCTCGAACTGGCCAGCCTCAGTGCATGAGGCTGGCGCTATAACCACTGAGCTACGGGTGCCAAGACTTTACTTTTTTATTTTTAAAGAAAAGGTCTCACTCTGTTACCCAGGCTGGAGTGTAGTGACACAATCACTGCTCACTGTAACCTCAAATTCCTCAATCTTCCTCCCTTAGCCTCCTAAGTAACTAGGAATACAGTTGACACCACCATACCTGGCTAATTCTTTATTATTTTTTGGAGAGATAGAGCCTAGGCTGGTCTTAAACTCCTAGACTTAAGTGATCCTCCCACCCTGGCCTCTAGACGTATGGGATTACAGACATGAGGTGCTGGGTCCAGCAGTAGCCTACCCTTATTTTATGTACATACTGTCCTTTCTTGAGTATACAAAATATAATTTCTTTGGCATTTTTTCCAATATCTGTTTCTTCCAAGTTCTATTTTTTCTATCTGTTTTTCTCTTTCATGTTATAGGCCTTCACAAATGTCTTGTGACCTTTGACTATTCTTTCATTTTGTTTTTAAGTCAATTTAGGGGTATACGGGATGTACCATTATAAGTGTAGAAGTTCAATGAGTTTTTTTTTTTTGGCCAGGGCTGGGTTTGAACCCACAACCTTGGCATATGGGGCCAGCGCCCTACCCCTTTGAGCCACAGGCACCGCCCCAATGAGTTTTGATAAGTATGTATAGCCATATAACCACCAACACAGTGAAGACAGAGAACATTTCATCACCTCAAAGATTTCCCTGCCCCTTTTCCAATCAACCCTCACCTTCCTAACAACCTGCTAATTTGATAGCATTATTGATTAATCTTCCTGAGTTTCACATATGTGCAATCATATAACACGTAGGTAGCCTTCTGTGTGTGGCTCCTCTCATTTTGCTAATGCATCTGAGATTTGCCCATGGGATTATGTAAGCAGTCATTCCTTCCTTCCCCTTGCTGAATGCTATTCCACTGTATACATGAGCCACAGTTAGTTTATTTTCTGATGGATGAACATTTCGGTTGTTTCCAGTGTTGGCTATTACAAATAAAGCTGCAGGGAATATTTGTGTATCAATCTGTGTGGACACATGTCCATTTGTTTTTGAGAACAAGATGTTAGAAAGCTATTTGATGTTAAGTGTACACAGGTGGGCAAGGTGGGCTCAATGACAGTGACCAAGTGGTTGGCAGGCCTGCTTTTGGTTGGGCTCCAGAAAGCTTGTGTCTCTTTGTGGGAAATGAGTGGCTGACTTTCTCCAGAGAAAGCACTCCTTCCCAGAGTCATAAATCTAGCAGAATTAGGATGCAAAGAGGTTAGAGCAGCTACTTATTCGATAAAGACATCCACTTAATCCATTTCTGTCTAGCCCCTCCCACCCTATGCTGGTCTACCCACCCAAAGCCCCTCTGTTTCTGAAGCCTCTCAAGAAAAGAAACTCCTGATCCCTGCAGGGCTGATGGGGTGTGCTGGACACCTGAGCCCAATTCTTCCTTATATGAACTCTCCAATAAGCCTCCACTTCTGCCTCCTGATCACCCCAGCACCTTTGGAACAAACGACGTGCTCTGGCCTCCACCACTCTCACACACAGGTGTGACCAGGCTCCTCGCTCCTATTTGCTATTTCTTCACCTGCTCATCTGCTCCCTCCTCCCAGGTGACATCTAGGGGTTTAAAAAATGTCCCACTGTCCAGAGTTTGTGTTTTTGTTTCTTATTTGTCCTGATGTTTCAAATGACTTAAAATAAGGAAGTATTTGGAAATATGTTTACTCTGCTGGCATGAAAATGAAGTCCTTGAAGTCAGTTCTGTAATTCGTAAAAAGCAATAAAGTTCTTCTGAGGTAGAGGTGGGTTGACGTGGGAGTCCCAGCAGAGTTACAGGCAGCTTCTCCCCAAACTGCCCATTCCCAGTATACAGGACAGTGTGCAATCCCCACTGCAGAACCAGCAACCACGTCAAGGTTGGAGGAGCCCTCTGAACTTGTTTAGGGAAAGTTAATCTAAAATGGGGACATTTACACAGTCTACTATTAGTATGATAATAATGTACTTACGCTCTTACGGGTTTAGCAATTTGTCCAGGTCTTTTTTGTGGGGGAGAGGGGCTGAACCGCCTTGACCTTCTTTGTCTCTCAAACAAGCAGTAACCACTCCACACAGCACAAGAGAAAACTGGCTCAGCAAGGTCGAGCAGGAGGCTCAAGGCCACACAAGTAGCTCAGTGCAGTCAGGAGTGGGATCCTAGTCACCCCCCGAGAGGCGCCTCTTCAATGGCACACAACCTCCTAGACATTGCTGCCAGGCCGCTGACCGATACTGATCACCAACAAGGGAAGGGGAGAAGAGCACTGGGCAGCATCAGGCTCTGGGGAGAAGCATCCTGGGCCTCCTGACTAAGCCACAATAATGCTATGCTTCCATAACCGCAGCCTGCGCAATTCTAATCCATTTTTTAGTATCTTTTCATCTGATCCTTGCTGAGAAGAGGATACAGGTGTCATCACCATCCTTTAAGAGCAAGAACAGAGCGTTAGAGATCCCAACTCAATCACACAAGGCCTTAGAGCCAAGGGTGACAAAGCTGAGCCCTAAGCCCAGTTGCTCTCCTGGTGAGATTGGGGGGGGGGGGGGTAGGCAGCCTGTGCCAGTGGCTCTGGGTGGGCTCACCTCCGTACCCCAGGCCACTTGCCGAGAGCACACCCCTAGGGAGGGTACCCCATGCTAAGGAGACTAGAGTCCCCTGAGGCCCCTCCCCACCCACATTAGTTCACGCCTCCTTCAGGGCCCATCATCTCAGAAACACTGCAGTGGGGGTGGCAGCAACAGCAAGTTTTTTGACACAAACCTATGCTGGTGGTAATGTTTTTTTATTTTTGAGCAACATGTTTTTTAAAACCAAATAAAAAGATACCTACCTAAGCTGAATTCTAAAATGGGCTCATCCGGATCTTGTATATTTCCTGAATAGAAAAAAAGTGACAGAAAAATCATCCTTAATAAACTTTGCCATTCTTAGATTTAATGGTAAAACAACAACACTCTACTTTCTTCCCCCCAAAACATTGTTATGTAAGGTGATTTCTTTTTTCTAAATAGTTTGCTTTTGATATTCTGTATTTTTTTTTTATTATTATTATTTTTCACAGTGTTGGCCAGGGCTGGGTTTGAACCCATCTTCTCCAGCATATAGGGCCAGCACCCTACTCCTTTGAGCCACAGGCGCCACAGCTTTTGAGATTCCTAAGAAGTCTCAAGACCTCACAACCACAGCCTCCTCTCCACCTTGGTTGACATGCCCACAATAGGGATTTTGCCAAAACCTGGGCACTTGCCAGACAGGCACTCTGGATTCCATACTGGTAAATGAGTCCTGGAGGCACCCACCTGAGCTGGAAAACTTGACAGCACTCAGGTTTCAGCAGAAGCAGTTTCAAAGGAAGAAAAAGTACCCAATGTCCTCAGCCCTACTATGAAACTAATTTAGGGCTTTCACATGAAAGCTATAACCCAGTTATAAACTAAGAATAGGGGGGAGGGGGAAAGGGAGGGGAGGGAGTGGGGATGTGGGTAGAGGGAGGGGGGTTGGTGGGAATTACACCAGCAGTGCATCTTACAAGGGTATATGTGAAACTTAGTAAATGTGGAATGTAAGTGTCTTGGCACAGTAACTGAGAGAATGCCAGGAAGGCTATGTTAACCAGTGTGATGAAAGTGTGTCAAACAGTCTGTGAAGCTAGTGTATGATGCCCCAGGATCGTATCAATGTACACAGCTATGATTTAATGAAATAAATAAATAAATAATAAAGAAAAAAAAGAAGGGAAATGACTCCTCCTTCCTATTTCTTGGTTCAACAAGGTGCCACACCAGGACACCCCATAGCCTGGGGCAGTTGGTGGGGGCATTCATCCTGCCTGTCTGCTGGGTGCTGCTACAGTCTAGGGTGCACGTGCCTCAAGCTCATATCAGGAGCTGGGTGCAGGCTCTGAGGCTCACCTGCCAGAGAGAGGCCCAGCATGTCGCCCACCACATCGATGGTGGAAGCCCGCTGCATCGCATGGGCCCTGGCGCCATGGCGAGGGCTCTGCTCTCTTGCTGTCATGATGTCATTGGTGATGATATGCTTCTTGTTCCTGGATCAGACCACGCCTGATTCCCTGGGAAGTGCTGTTACCAAGCCCTAGTCCTCTAAGGTGGCAGTAACCCTGAGAAATAGGAACAAACACAGGTAAGAAACCATGGGGATGAAACACTGCGTTCTCAAGGGCAGAGAACAGGACCTAACGGGGCTGAGCTCAGCGTCCTCTGGCAGGTGAGGAACTGGGGTGGAGTGTCTCCTGCTCTTGGCGCCTGTTGGTGCCCATGACCTTCCCACAGGATCCTGTAAGGATATCAGGTCCTCTTTAGTGAAGATATACCACAGTAAATGAATGAATGTATACAATTACAAATACAGCTTTGGGGATTTTCTTGCTCACTTTCTTATGCTCTTCTGTTGATGAGTCTCACAGAGCCTTTAAAAGTTTAAATCAGTTCACCACAGCTCTGTGAGAAGGGTAAGAGCTACTGGAGAATCTGCTGCCCACAGGCTCCACCCATGTGGTGGAGTACCGGCGAGACAAAGCTCACATCTCTAACCTGCTTGCTTTCTTCCCAGACCTACACAAACTTCCTGTGTCTCAGTCTCAGCCCTTCTTTCCCAAAAAGCACATAAGTGATAATCCAGGATGTGCTGTGCAGAGAATGGGGGAAGACTCTGGGCAAAACACCGCAGCTCACAGAAGTAGGTTAAACGGCAAGAAGCAAGTTTCAAGTTTCTCCAATCCTATGTGCTACAATTCCTGCTGTCTCTAGAAGGAACAATCTTTAGAAGTAAAGATAATTAGACTGAGCAATATGGATGGTTTAAAACATGCCTAAAGGTCTCCATGTATCCAGAGACATGCCTGTCTTCTCAACGGGTGTCCACACCTCTGCACCTGACGGAGCTGGGCTCCTGAGCTTGTGTTAATTCACCAGTGACTTACTGGACATGTTTGCTCTTGGACCATGTGGCATTTCTTCATAGAAGCACGTCCAAATCCATCATCTAAAAACAGAAAAGTATAAATTTGAGAAGCTATTAAAACATAAAGTTCCTGGAAAACAATGCCTAGAAATGTGGGGAAGCTCAGAGCATCTTCATGGTTTCTGAACTCCACACCCCAATCCAATCTTTTGGCTCAAAAACACAAATTTTGCTTAAACCCAAAAGAATGAGAAAGTGCACATTCCTCTCCCCTGCAGGGGGAGTCTGTTGGGGGAGACTGGGTCTGCCCTGAAGAGCTGGTGGACAGCTAGGTATGGCTTAAGGAAAAGGCAAGAATAGGCATCTGAGTTCTGCTTTCCCCACTCACAAAGTACAGGCTCCAGGAAAAACTGCAGGACCCTCTGAGGCTCTGCTCTTCAGGGTCTAAGATAAGGCTAGTCACACCCATCTCACAGGGCTGCAGAAAAATCAAATGTACAAGAAGAGGACAGCACTGTGCACATCCCACTGGGCTCCCACACTGCTGCTGCTGCTGCTGACTACCCCCAGGTGCCGTCCTGGAAAGCTGAACACCCAGGCCCCACCTGGCTCCAGCACTGCGCTGCACTACTGGGGCAGGCCTCAGGACCCTCCCAGTTCACCAGCCATCTCCATGTGCTCAGAGCAGTGCACTTGGCCAGAGGCAGACTCAGTTTCACTTGCAGCCTGTGCTCCTATTCCTGCCACTGGACCTTCCGCCTGGGCACCGCAGCAGAGAGGGCAGTGGCCTGGATGAGGGGCCACAATATCACCCAGGGGAAGATTCGCTGGTTTGCCAACGTCAAAAGGTGTCCAAGGCAAACCACATGCAACACAAATGGTGGGAGTGAGAAAGTACTTATAGCACTAACATCATTTTACAGTAATGCTTGTACAAATTAACTCACCAAAATGCAAGTGGCAAAAGGTATGAATTCATGAAAGGCAAATACATATGGTAAACATTTTGGAAAAGTGACCAAATGCATTAATAATAAAGCAATACTAAATATATCTGTCTTCACTTAAATGAGTCCTCTAAGGGGTTATTTTTTCTTTTATTAAGAACATGCACTGCTGGAAGACCTGGTGGAAACTGTACAGTGCTTTCCTATATTGTTGATCACATTTTATTTTATTAGTAGTATTACTTTTTGAGACAGAGTCTCACTCCTTCACCCTAGGTAGAGTGTTGTGGCATTGAAACTCACAGCAACCTCAAACTCTTCAGGCTTTATGGAGAATTAAACATCATACGTACTACAACAGTCACCAATATCATAACTCAGGTGTCCTCAAACTTTTTAAACAGGGGGCCAGTTCATTGTCCCTCAGACCGATGGAGGGCTGGACTATAGTTTAAAAAAAAACAACAACTATGAACAAATTCCTATGCACACTGCACATATCTTATTTTGAAGTAAAAAAACAAAATGGGAACAAATAAAATCATACTGCCTCATGTGGCCCGTGGGCCGCAGTTTGAGGACCCCTCACTCCGGAATTACTGAGAACAAGACATTCTCCTGGCAAGCCTGGATGGGCTTGAACAATTCTCTTGCCTCAGCCTCCCAAGTAGCTGGGACTATAGACACCTGCCACAACTGCCAGCTAGTTTTCTATTTTAGTATAGGGTCTTGCTCTTGCTCAGCCTGATCTTGAAATCCAGAACTCAAGCAATCCACCTGCCTTTGCCTCCCACAGTGCTGGGATTACAGGCGTGAGCCACCACACCCGGCCCTGTTGATCACATTTTAGAGTGGTACAAACATTCAGAAAGCAATTTGGCATTACCGATCAAAATTTATAAGCAACAATAAAATTCTCCCTAATAATCCAGAACATGGAAAAGACTATGGGCAAACATGCTTATTAGCTTATTGTAGCACTACTTATGATGACAAAGCAATCTAAATGCCCACCTACAGGTAAGAATGTTTGAAACATCCTTAAGATACATTATTCCATGGCAGTTAAAATGATTATAATAAAGCCAGAAGCAGATGAAAAGTTCTTCAACCTCATTAGTCCTCAGGGAGATGCAAACTGAAGCCGTGAGACACCTGTGCAGCTGACCAGGTCAGGTAAAATGGAAGAGCCAATACCAAGTGTTGGCAAGAAATGTGAGACAACTGGGACTGATACTCTGCTGGTGGAGTGTAAATGGCACAGCCACTCTGGAAAACTGGCAGTCTATACTCAAGCTGAACCTGTACCTGCCCTGTGACCTGGTACACAACTCAGAATGAATGGCACTGCTAACATGTATTTCCGAGTATTATGTTCACCAAAAAACTGTTTAAAGTGATGGCATTCATAATAGTAAGATACTAGACACAATACAAACATTCATCAGCAGGAGAATAGACAGAAGAATATGGGTGAATCTAAGAAATGACATCAAGACAAAAAGCCAACCTCATCTAGGCAAGGCCATTTAAACAAAATTCAAGCGCAGGCCTAAGGGAAGTGTGGTATTAAGACTCAGGAGAGGGAAGCTGGGTGTGGTGGCTCACACCTGTAATCCTAGCCCTCTGGCAGGCCGAGGCAGATTGCTTACGCTCAGAAGTTCAAGACTAGCCTGAGCAAAACCGAGACCTCATCTCTACTAAAAATAGAAAAACTAGCCGGGTGTTGTAGCTGGTGCCTGTAGTCCCAGCTACTCAGGAGGCTGAGGTAGAAGGAACACTTAAACCCAAGAGTTTGAGGTTGCTGTGAGCTAGGCTGACACCTTGGCACTTTAGCCAGGGCAACAGATTGAAACTCTGTCTCAAAAAAAAAAAAGAATCAGAAGAGGGTTATCTTGGTGGGGTGGGTGTGAGGGGACTTCTGGGGCTCTGGAAATGACCTGTGCACTGGTTCCATAAGTGACTTTGTCGTGTGAAAATGCCTAGAGCTATATACAAGTGATATGATTCTTATTCCTTAATAAAACGCATTATTTAACTCCTTCAATGACTATAATAAAGACAATACAGCATGAAAAATGTTTATATAAATTCTGCAACACATGTGTTTTTGTTTGTTTTTTTGAGACAGAGTCTCACTATGTCACCCTGGGTAGAGTGCGCTGGCGTTACAGCTCACAGCAACCTCAGACTCTTGCACTTAAGCAATTATTTTGCCTCAGCCTCCCAAGTAGCTGGGGCTACAGGTGCCTGCTACAATGCCAGGCTATTTTTCTGGTTGCAGCCATCATTATTGTTTGGCGGGCCCAGGCTGGATCTGAACCCGCCAGCTCAGGTGTATGTGGCTGGCGCCTTAGCCGCTTGAGCCACAGGTGCCAAGCCAACACATGTGTTTTGAAAGAAAATGATATTGTACAGAAGGAAAGAACCAGTGGGAGATCTCCCCAGGATGATGGTGACATTTGGGGCTGTGATCGTAGGAAACTTTTCTTTCTTCCCTGTCACACCTTCTTGCATCACTGAAGGTTGCACCCATGGGCAGCTTGAGGAAGAAGCTGTTCTACTGCCTGCCTTGCTGTTCTACTGCCTGCCTTGCTGCCCTGCTCAGCTTGATGGAGGTGCCCATCACTCCCTTCACTTGGGACAGTAACGATACCTACCAAACACAGAACCACATCTGAACCCTAACATTTTGCCAGTGCCAGGGCAGATCCAATCCACTCCTGTGCCCTTCGCCTCCCCTTCAGGGCCCGCTCCACCTGCCTGCCCTTCCTGAGTGATCTGTGTTACAGGCATTATGAGGTTTTTAGACACAGAAATGTTTAAAGGGGAACATCTACAGACTAATTTCACACGTCAGGGAGTTCACAGATCACAGAAACTTTTAGGTCAAAAAGACCTTAGAAGTCACTTCACAGTTATTTGAGGCCATTTAATTAGAATACCCAATTTAAGTCATCAAGACCCAGAACATGAAGCTAATTTGCACAACTGAATTTTATTTCCCTTCTTAGTCTCATTAATTTGAGGTAATTCACCAAGGATTCCTATATTCCCAAGGTCCCATTTTCCTCCCAGTTCCGTTTGAAGGCCAGAGCTCATTAGGAAGAAAAACTACTTAAAGAGGAGAGAGAAGTGTGTGGGAGATGCCTACAGGGCTGGCATCTTTTCTTTGGGTCAAGAAGAAACAAAGAAACAATAACTCCTGAAACCAACTGCCTCCTTTCCTCCCTGTGCTGGGTCACATGATCCCTTCTGACAGATGGACCCAAGTTATGGAATGGACATCATGGTTCCATCCCACTAATGTCCCTTTCACATGTGGGGGCAGGGGAGAGGGTGGAGGGAGCACTAGTAAGACAGCAGGAGTGTTAGGATTCACACTGGTGAGATGGCAAGGACCCTCAGAACCAGTCTTGGAAAGGTCAGTCTGCCCTCTCTGCCTGCAGAACTAAGGAATCTCAGGCCTGAAGTTCTGGAGGCCTGTCTGCCTCAGTAACCTCTCAAGCTGGAGGTGAGGGGGTAACCACGAGAGCACCACTTTCATCCATCTTACTCACTGGGGTTCTTCTGAGTATAATTTTTATTTTTATTATTTTATTTTGCTATTGTATTTTACTTACATTATTTTTTGAGACAGAGTCCCACACTGTCACTCTGGGTAGAGTGCCATGGCATCACACCTCACAAGAACCTCAAAGTCCTCTTGCCTCAGCTTCCCAAGTAGCTGGGACTACAGGCACCTACCACAATGCCCAGCTAGTTTTTCTGTTTTTTTTGTTTGTTTGTTTTTTCAGACAGAGTCTATGTTGCTCTCGGTAGAGTGCCATGGGGTCACAGCTCACAGCAATCACGAACTCTTGGGCTTAAGAGATTCTCTTGCCTCAGCCTCCAAAGTAGGTGGGACTACAGGGCCTGCCACAATGCCCAGCTATTTTTTTTGTTGCAGTTCTCATTGTTGTTTAGCTGGCCCGGGCTGGGTTCGAACCCTCCAGCCTGGGTGTATGTGGCTGGCACCCTACCCACTGAGCTACAGGTGCCACCAAGTTTTTCTATTTCTGGTAGAGACAGGGTCTTGCTATTGCTCAGGCTGGTCTCAAACTTCCAAGCTCAGGCAATCCACCCACCTCAGCCTCCCAGAGAGCTGAGATTTCAGGTGTGAGACACCTTTTTAAAGCGTGTGCAGCTTTAAAAGCGTGTGCACAAACAAGGTCATGGAAGCACAAACCGGGTGATTTTTTTCAAGGTCACACAGAAGTGAAAAACGAACTATACCTGCTGGGACCCAAAGCAAAAAGCTCAAGTACAATTGGGGGCCCCTCACTGCACCCCTGCCCCCTGCTGTCTCTGTGGGCAGCAAATGGGGCAACACAGGAGCAGAAGAAAAATGAAAAGGTTGAGTGAGACAGAGCATGAGTGAACAGCCCCTGAGAAAGAGGCTCCTTTAAGAGGCAGAAAGAGGAAGGACTTTCTCTGAAAAACCCCAAATCCAGAACAGCTAACGTCACAGATCAATGAAGCATCACACCATTCTTGGGCACTGAAAATTACTATTAGTAATGACCTGGACAAATACCACCTTCCTGCATGGAGCACTTCCTGTAGACAGACCTTTCCTAATTGGGGTTCTCCTGGTACAGCCAACCCAGTTGTACCTCACGATAATATACTTCCACCTGTGACCATGGAACGACCATCTGGGCATCATATGTCTTCTGAGCACCAGACTTAAAAACTCCTTGCTTCTTCCATAGTTTCCTGGGTGCCCAGCACAAGTCTAACCATAGACCAGTGGTTCTCAACCTTCCTAATGCTGCAACCCTTTAATACAGTTCCTGTGGGTCATAACCCACAGGTTGAGAACCACGGCCATAGACAAACCCTTGCTGGGTAAGTGAACCATCAAGGTCGGTCACAGAGGCTGCGCTTGCCCACCCCCACATTATGTTTCTGTGATCCTCTTCCTATGCACAGAGACGCTATATTCTCTCTAGCATGCTTATGTGACCGAGCACTGAAAAGATGGGTTCCCACCTAGACATAGATGGTAAAACTGCTTATGTATTCCTACATCTCTTTCTTTCCTGAATACCTGGCTGGATACAGTGGATTGGTGGATAATTCCCCAATTATCCACCCCAGGGTAACATGAAATCACTAGAATCAAGGATGTCCAACCTTTTTTATTTTCTGCTGTACATTGGAAAAATTGTCTTGGGTCACACATTAAACACACATACACTAACAAAGATGATGAGCATAAAAAAGGTCTGAACCTGATTTTCATAATATCCAAAACCACAGATAAGCAAAACAAACCTCAGATAAACCGTATGCAGCCCATGGGCCGCAGGTTGGACATCCTTGCTAAATGGAAGAAAACTACATTCCTGAAACTGTGTGGAACACAGCCCCACTCCCTACCCTTTCCTCACATATAACCTATACTGGGCTTAGCTTGAGTAAGAAATAAAGCATTGTTGCATGAAGCCATTGAGGTTTTGAGGGTTTTGTTACAGCAGCCAGTGTTACTTACCCTGACTAAAGTCTGGGACATACCAGGCATTCCCAGAAATGGCTATTAAAAAATCACAATCACCAGTTAATACTGCACAATGCTTGGGGGGAAATGATGCTTTGTTCTTTGGATAAGCAATGGCCAACTCATGAGGAAAAAACCTATGGGCAGTAGGGAGACTACCAGAGGGCTCTAGAAAATGGGAAAAGCATGAGAAATAAAAATTCCACTTTAGTGGGTAGTCAATCAGACAAACCTTCTGCCCCTTGGGAGATACGGGAAAATCAAACTCAGCTTCTCCTGCTATCCTCTCAGAACACAGAATACTCCTGGGACCGCAGATGCAGCAGGGAAGGCGCATTTCCCCAGGCACCAAGCAATCAGATTCTGCAGCAGATTCTCCCGGGGACTCCAGCTGGGTATGCTCTAACTCCATTAGGTTCTGACACTACCTAACTGGAGACAGTGTGGCATCCTGCAGGCTGAGGACTCAGTCCCACAAGACTGCTGCCCACTTCAGAAACCAGTCCAGAGTCTAGCTACACTTCTGATGCAACAGCTATAAATTAGGGATTCCTAAAATCCCCTCCTTGGGTTCAACTAATTTGCTAGAGCAGCTCACAAGACTCAGAAAAGCATTTACTTACTTTTACTGATTATAAACAATATTATTATAAAGATTACAGATAAACAGTCAGATGGAAGAGACGCCTAGGGCAAGGCATGGAGGAAGGGCTGAGACTTCCATGCCCTCTCCAGGATGCTACCCTCCAGGAAACTCTACGTGTTCAGCTATCCTGATGCTCCCAGAACTCAGTTCTTTTGGGTTTTTAATGAACACTTCATCACATAGGCATGATTGATTAAACCACTGGTCATTAGTTTGTCACCTCAAACTTCAGCCTTTCTCTGATCCCAGGACCTGGACAGGAGGGCTGGGGGACTTAAAGTGCCAGCCCTCTAGCCATGTGATTGGTTTCCCAGCAACCAGCCCCGTCCCAAGGCAGTCTAGGAGCCCCAGACACCAATCAGCTCATTAACGTATAAATGACTCTTACCACTCCAGAGATTCCAACAACTTACACAGCTAAGTGTCAGGAAAAGAGGGAGGAAGACAAAAATCAGAAAATTACAAAATCACACCTCCTCTCTAACTTCGGGTCAGGCTCTGGCTACCTGAACACACACCCTGCACCTCTCCACTCCCAATATTCCCTGGACTAGGTTTGGACCTCATCACACCTGCTGATGTGGAGATGGCCTTAAGGCCAAGAAGGCAGGCTCACTAAAGGTGACCCTAGAGCTGGCTGGGAATTTATGCTACCCAGGGCTCTATCCAGATCTAGTCTGTACCCAACAGGCGTCTTAGGACCCTTGGGGGTTTCAGGGCCACCAGTTGTTGAAGCATAGCCAATGAGAGAACAGTAGCAGCACAGGTGCAAATGCCAGGGTGGGCACAGTACAGCTCCCATTGACACAAACTGAATGGGTCAGAGGCCAGACGGCTATGGTGACAGGGATGAGCGACAGGGACAAGGCAAGGCCAACAGAGAAATAGGAGCAGCATCACCAGAATGACCCAGGGCAAGCGTGACCAGCAAATTGGAGGGTCTACTCAAGGGAAAAGGCAGCCCACATGCAGCCCAGGCTCAGCACACCCACTACCACAAGAGCTCACATTCTGCCCCAAGTATCCACTCAGGTCAGTCATCAGCAGGGGAACGTGTGGCACACGGCAAGAGCCAGGAAGGCCTGGCTTCTGACTATTCCACAGCAATGGGTGATGGCAACAGAAGCCTCCTCTAGGTTATATTTGGAATGAACAAACAGATGAATGAATGCCTCTACATGGCAACTCAGAAAATTAAAAACTATGAATCAAGTTTTAATGCAAAGAAAATAATACAATGGGTATGAGAAGAGGAGGGTGTGACCTAGGTGACTGGTTGGGCTTAAACATGGCCAACTTGAGAGGGCTTCCCAGAAAGGCAAAGGAGAGAACATTACACACCAGAAAACACTGTGGGATATAAGCGGGGAGGGTGGGAGGGGTGGGTATGGGTCATTAAGAGAGGCAGGGATGGCAGCAAGTGTTCTTTTATTTTAATCTGCCCACTTTGAAGGATCTTAACCCCTTGGCTGTCCCCCTCCTAGGCACTCCTCACCACCCTACAATGTCTGAGAATGGTGGAAGCAAGCAAGTCTTTCATTTTTCTCTGTCAAACAAAAACCAACTGCCTAGGAAAGTTCTCAATCGTTAAAATAAAGTCAGATATGTCTCCCTACCATAAACTGTAAGAAATGCCGCCCACCTCAAAGGCTCAGGTATTAACTAGGCACAAGGCCAGATGCCCCAGGACAAGGACAAGCACAGAAGGGACGTGGAAGAGCTCTAAGGAAAGGGCCCAGGGAGGCCCAGCACGCCCATCCTGTGCTCTGGCCCCACCACATGCCAGGCACTCTGTTCCACAGAAGCCTGTTCCTATGGTTTGAATGTGTCTCCCTAAAGTCCATGTGTTAAAAACTTAATTACCATCATAACAGTTTTGGTAGGTGGGGCCCTTAAGAGGTGATGAGGCCATAATGGCTCCGCCCTCATGAATGGATTAATGCTGGAGAGAGCAGAGTAAGCTCTTGATAAAAAGGATGAGTTCAGCCTGATTTCCTGTCTCTCATGCTAGCTTCCACCTTTCCCCATTCTGCCATGGGATGACCCTCACCAGATACGGGCAGCATGCTCTAGGACTTCCCAGCCTCCAAAACTCTGAGAAATAAATTTATTCTTTATGAACTACCCAGGCTGTAGTATTATAGCTGCAGCAAATGGACTAAAACAGCTCTCAACACCTGTCCTTCTGCAACTGGACCCCTGGGTCAAGCTTTGAGTCCCAAAGCTAGACTTGCTCAGTTAATGCCACTTCAGATCCTTCCTCCTCCAGAGGTGACTTGGCAAGATTGCCAAGCTTCTTTCGGCCTCAGTTTCATGATCCATACCACAGGAATAACACCAGACTCACCAGGACACATACAAATAAGGACAGATGTAAAGAAACAGGTAAAACACCCACACAGGCTGCTAGCCATGCTGGGTTCTCACCTTAGCTTTTCCTAACCTCCCCTGAAACTGGGCCCCCATGGCGCTTGTACTGAGCCTGCAAGGCTTCTCTGTACAGTTAAGTCTCCTTGAGCTTCATCCAACTTGCCAGCCTTCTCGAACTCCTCCAACCAGAACTCTGCGCGAAGGTCCGTGGCACTTGACTTATACTACCGTGTATAATGATGGTGTTTTCACACCAAAAATTAGTTGTAAAGGTTGGTGCTGAGAAAGAACCTGTGAACAGAGGACTTTTCCTTGAGGCAACGTGACGTAGTATGGAGAGGCTGGGTAAGGGCATCAGACTTGGTGAACCACAAAGGAGTATGACCTTTCACGAAGTTTCATTTCTGTGCCACAGTTTCCTCACCTGTGAAACATAGATACAGCTGTTGCTGGAAGGAATTCACAGCCCTACCATCAGGGGAGTGTGGAAGCAGATCCCAGCCCCTAGGGAGTCATGATGGATGTTGTCCCTCCAGGCTAGACATCTATCTCATGTTCCTAGAGGACAGTACATAGCCCTCCTGCGCTAGACAGGCCTGCTTCCTCATTCCCCTCAGAGCTCTCTCCCACTCCCTGCTCCCTGCGTCTGCACAGGGAGAAAAAGAGAGAGTGTGCGAATAAAGCTCTGACTCAAAGAATATTTAACACATGAGCAAGCTGCAAAGCATTATTAGTCCAGTGCTGTTAGTGGTTAAATGCAGGAAAGTAATGTGCTTTAGAAAATCCAGCACAGGGAAACAAGAAACAACATAGCAATTTGCATCTCTTCTCACCCACAAGCCACCTGACTGGGGGGGTGGGGATGGGGGGCAGCTCACCAGGAGAGATAATCATTAACCTGCTCCCCTTTCCCCAAGCCCTGTTCTCTGCCACTGTTACTGCCATTAAACAGGCAGTAACACAATGAGTTAACCTCATTTAATCAACTAACACGCCTCACTACTTTAGTAAACACAACAACTGTTATAACATAATGCCTGAGGCTGGAGGCAAATACACGTCCCCAAACTCTGAAGGAGTCAGTCAGTCACTTTTTGTTGTGGTCTGAAAGTATCCTCCCAAATTCATGTGTTGAAACTTAACCGCTAGTGTGATAGTGTTAAGAAGGTGGACCTTCAGAAAGTGATTAGGCCATGAAGGCTCCACCTTCATGGTTGGGCAAAAGGGAACCAGCTAAGCTATTTTTGCCCTTCAACCTTCTACTGTGTGAGGACCCAGCAAGAAGGCCCTCTAAATGCCTGCACCTTGATGTCATACTTCTCAGCCTCCAGAACTGTAGGAAATAAATTTCTGTTGTTCATTAATTAGATATTCTCAGGTGTTTTGTTACAGCAGCTGGAATAGACTGAGACACTGTGGATAGGTGCATGGATACCCCTTTATACAACAGGGCAGAGGAGGGCTCTCCTAGAGCAGAACAAGCCCAGAGTGTATCAGCTTTCTCTCCCGGCCCCTCAAGTCTTCCCATCTCAGTCCAAGGCAGTCTCCTCCTTCTGCTTGCTCCAAGCAAGTGACACAATCAGCACAGGCCTCCTGGCCTCCTCTTCCTCTCATACCCATGTCCAATTCAGTCAGCTCCATCTTTCCCATAGCCAGGGGTGGCGAACACGCGGCTAGAGCTGCATGCGGCTCCCGGCCAAAATGAATTTCGGCTCTTTGCCTCTTATCATTATTTTGTATACTGTGGCTCTTTGCCAAGTTTGGAATTTGTTATGCTGCTTCTGAGGAGGGACCTCTGAGGAGCGATCTCTGAGCGCGTAGTCGAACTTGTTCGCCACCCCTGCCATAGACAGAGACACAACTTCAACCCATTCAGCACCCCAGCCCCCATGCCCTGGGCTTCTGATCAATGTCCCTCCCACAGCCGCCATAGTCTGTGCCCATGAACCTCCCGCAGCGGCTCCATCCTGCTCCGGCTCTGGCCTCCTAGCTGTCTGGGGCAGCTTTTATACCAGCCACCCTCTCTAGGACTGCTCTTCCTCAGATGACACAGAAGGCAGCTCCCTCACTTCCTCCCTGTCCTTCCCGAAGCCCAGCTTCTCTGGGAGGTACAATCTGGTTAGAATTACAGCTCAGCCCCTGTGACTCTGCTATACATCATGCACCTTCAGCAGACTTTCTGTAGGAAGTAATTTGAAAATAAGTCATCCTGAAAAAAGTGCTTTAAAACATTTGTGCTGAGTAAGAAGAGTACCACTTTCCAGGTGTGGGCTCTCACAATCTGGGAGATGAGGGAGACCTGTCAATTCCAGGAGCTGCACGCTGGGGATGTCCCAGGAGCAGCCTCAGCCGGTGGGGGCTCCTCCCCAGCCTCAGCTAACAAGCCCTCCCACCAGCACACTTCAGCCTCTTTCTCTTCAATACCTCAACCTTCTCCCTTCTGCACCTCATCCTGTCTCTTCTCTACAAACTGGACATGGCTTTATCAAGCAGTTGAGAGTCTAATATGGACCAGGCCTTAGAGACACAAAGATAAACACGGAGGCTTGATCTGGAACCACATCATAAGAAATGTAACAAAATCACAAATGGTGTACAAGCTTAGTGCCATGCTGGGGGTAACCAAACCTCTTCTGAAAGCTTCCCTGTGTGAAGGGCTAGCTTGCTGCCCTGCCCTTCCTAGGCACGGGCATTCTCAGGGGCTAGAACCCAGGATTCTGGAGGCTTTTCTTTCTTTTTCCTTTTTTTTGAGACAGAGTCTCAAGCTGTCACCCTGGGTAGAGTGCCATGGCATCACAGCTAACAGCAACCTCAAACTCTTGGGCTTAAGCAATTCTCTTGCCTCAGCCTCCCAAGTAGCTGCAACTATAGGTGCCCACCACGATGCCTGGCTTTTTTTTTTTGCAGTTGTCATTGTTGTAACTGGCTCGGGCCAGGTTCAAACCCGCCAGCCCGGGTGTATGTGGCTGGCGCCCTACCCACTGAGCTATGGGCACTGTCCTAGAGGCTTTTCTTGGGGTGAATGAACCCAGTGTTCCTATAATCGCTCCCTCACTCATACACCACCAGGCTTCATTTGTAATTTAATTACCACATACATTTCCCAATATCACAAAGAAAGATAACAGGAACGCTGCACTGAGCAGGGCAGCCCACTGTAAGGGCTGCCTGTTTAGGACTGGAGATAGCACACACCAGGGTGTGTCTGCTCTTCTCTCTCCTACAACTTGAGACTTTGACAAGTCTTATTTCTTGCTCTATTGTCAACTGAGACACTTAAAGCCCTCACACAACTAAAAAGTTCACCTGTACGTTGGCTAGGAGGGACATCCAGTGACACTGAAATTTCCAAGTAGGTATATTAAAGAACTGAGGAAATCATCCAGTATTTACCGACTCCCAATCAACAAAGACATGCAGCTCCCAGAGGGCCAAGAGCTGATGTGATGAGGACAATGGCCTCCGCGGGACCTATGGGTCAGCTTCTGAGTGGGGTCCATATGACAGAAGGTATCATCACAGATGCCCCCTGCCGGCACGGGGCACTTTCTCAGAGCTTGGGTCCAGAAGACACAGCTGGAAGACTGCACAGCATAAATTCCTTCCCACTCCCCCACAGCTGGGGTTGGAGGGCCCTAAGCGACAGTGGTGGGCTGAGTGCACTCCAGCCCCATTCACTGCCTAACGCGGCACTTTCCTCTTCCTTTTTCTTCTCCCACCCAAACCCAAAGCTGTCAGTCCTGGCCTGGCACCTGTTCCTACCTCCCCCCAAAGGCGAGCCCCCGGAACTGGGGCTGGACCCCCTCCAGCCTCCAGGGACACCCCAAGCTCTGCTTCTCCTCCTTTCCCCTGGGCCACAGTTGCTCGGGCTCCTCGGGACACTAGGAGGAGCACCCTTCTAGGATGGTAGCCCACACTGCACCCATAGCAATGTCCTTTGCCTTGCCCTGACAGTGTTTTCTATTTACCTAATGTCTCCCAATGACAAAGCTGTCATGGTGAGGGTAGGCTCTGGGTACTCTTGCCATCTTGGCCAAAACACCGTATGGAATAGCCTGGATGCCTGTGCTGCAGGGTGGAGAACCCAACTCACATGAGCTTAAGGAGAAAGGTGTGTTTGCCACAAAGGTCTGGGCTGTCTTAAAACCTGACCACACATGTGGCTGAGCTGACCTGGGGACTCCAGTGCCAGCAGCACATTCCACTCTTCTTGGCTGCTCTCTGCTGAGCCATGGCAGTCGCCCCCACCCTCTATGCTGAGCCATGGCAGTTGTCCCCTCTCTGCGAGCAAGGCATTCCACGAGGTAGGACCTGAGGCAGCCCCTAAGGGCTCCATCCAGGTTCCCCTGCCTGGGGGCTACTACACCATGGGCGAGCTTCAGTGGGGGGAGTTCCCATAAGAAGTGGCAGGAGGCTGTGCAGACATCACAACTTTCAGAAGCCAAATGGAGAATACCCTACAACAGGTGTTTCCTAAACTTTAAAGAGAAAAATCAAAGAACTCCCAGTGTGAACTAAATGGTTCTTATATTGTTTAAAATACATAACGTAAACATAGAATGGGTCATAAACTCTTCTTGCTTAGAACTTTTTTTTTTTTTTTTTTTGAGACAGAGTCTCACTATGTCACCCTCAGTAGAGTGCCATGGTGTCACAGCTCACAGCAACCTCAAACTCTTGGGCTTAAGCAATTCTCTTGCCTCAGCCTCCCAAGTAGCTGGGATTAGAGGCACCTGCCTCAATGCCCAGCTATTTTTTGTTGCAGTTGTCATTGTTGTTTAGCTGCCCCAGGTGGGGCTCGAACCCTCCAGCCTCAGTGTATATGGCTGGCACCATTACTACTGTACTATGGGCACCGAGCCCACTTAGAACTCTTAAGCCATTATAAAACTATATGAGGAAAAAAAAAACTATATGAGATCTGTAAATGAACACAAACAAAACTCCAATACAAATTAACTAGGGTTTATGTCACTTTAATGTGAGTTTTACAGAAAAGGTCACATGCACATAACCTTGAAGATTCCAGAAGCCTCTTTTGCCACCCCCTGTCCTCCACCTTTCTTGGCCTGAGGCTAGAAATGGCCAAAATGGCAACTTTAATGTACAACACCCGGCAACTATTTGGTAAGATTAATAGTGGCCAGCAGCCACCATTCCCAAAAAAGGTGAGTTGCCGAGCAGGGCAGAGAGAGGCATGCAGCTACCCCTCCATGGCCTATGACCAGTGTGCTCAAAGGATCCCAGATGGTAGACATTCCAACATGTCCTTTTCTTCCTTTGAATAAAATTAAGATAGTTACTGAAAAAAACAAGGTGGTATGGCTTGACAAGTAAAAATGCAACTCTGAAAATGCCCTAGGAAAGCTTGCTTTCTAATTCACAAATGTCAAAGATAGCTTCATGAAAAAAAAAATAAAAATAAAATTTTCTAAATAGCAACAAAATTCCATAAAGGGCTATAAATGTGAAACAACAACCACAGATCAATGAAATGCTGGGACGACAAAGTTATTTTTGAATAAGGCGGTAAGCCAGGAGGCTGGGGATGACCTGCCCCAGGCCTCCAAGTGAGCAGCACCAACCAATTCTATTTCTATAATAGCTTCTTTACTAACAAAACAAGATCAAGGAGAGAGAGAGATGATGGTCCTGTAGGCACCCTGCAAACATAAAATGAGCCACATGTTTAGCAAACTTTACTATGTGTAGATCTCTGACAAAGTGGTATATTATCTACTTACTTCACCTGTAAAAATGGAATACTGTTTCAACTAGTCACTGTTGGTGAAACACTTAGCAAAGACACCGAAAGGACTTCAGTGCCTCATATTCTTATTAGAAAAAAAAAAACAAAAACAAAACAGCAAGCAATCCTGATCTTTATAAAGGACACCTCTGGAGAGAGGGTCATGCAGCTTCAGCTACCCAGCCGTGCATTTGGCTGTTCAGTGTTCAATGTTATTCGGTGAGGGAGGACCCCCACTAGCAGCCTTCCAGGGCCATCTCCCAGAGTGGCCTGGTCACAGCACTTATTGCAAAGCTGACAGTAGTAGGAATGATGAAAACCCAAAAGGAAGAAAAGCAGTCTTAAAAACAGAGACACAGGCAGAGATTCTGAGGCCAGCATACTTCCTCGGGCAGTGTTCCAAAGCTGCCCACCACTGACACTGAGGAAGTTCAACTAGGCCAGGGGTGGCGAACACGCAGCTAGAGCCTCATGCGGCTCCCGGCCAAAATGAATTTCGGCTCTTTGCCTCTTATCATTATTTTGTATACTGTGGCTCTTTGCCAAGTTTGGATTTTGTTATGCTGCTTCTGAGGAGGGACCTCTGAGGAGCGATCTCCGA
>CAUYPK010167264.1:0-23751 GCA_963574355.1 Loris lydekkerianus
AGGCTTTATCTTCAATGTCAGATATCCTTTCTTCAGCTTGCTCCATTCTGTTGCTGAGGGATTCTACTGTATTTTTCATATCTTTGAAGGCTGCAAATTCTTGGTTCAGTGTGTCTAAGTCTCTAGTCGTTTTATCTTTAAATTCGCTAAATTCTTGAGACAACTTTTGAATTTCTCCTCGAATTCCTAATTCCATTTTATTGATCTTGTCTGCAATCCCAATTCTCCATCCCACTTCGGACATCTCAGCCCGGTGTTTAAGACTGTGATCTTCAATTACCTCTGCCGTAGCCATACAAGGGGGGGGGGGTCGATCGATTCTGGTTATTCATGTTACCAGAGTTTTTCCGCTGATTCCGCCCCATGGTCATTTTACTTCTTTGATTTATTCCCCCTGGGGCTTTATCAAGGGCCCGTACAGTGTTGCAGCCTGGAAAACTGGAGCCCTGTCTGGTGTGGTGGGGCTCAGTAGTTCTGTCTTGTTTTCAGCTGGTTTCTGTTTGACCCTAGTGTAACATTTACTCTGGGTTTAAGTCTCAGCTGCAGGGAAAAACCAGTGGTGAAGTCACCCCTCCTGCCCCCTCTGGCACCAATTAGAAAAGGAAAATCAAACCTTCCTATAACTGCAACCCCAGGGCACCACCTGAAAAGTCCTCAGTCTATTGGTTCAGTTGAGAAGGTCCAAATCAATTGTCTCAATCGGCACCTGTCTTGGGTGGGAGAGTTCAAGAGGTCTCTGGGGACTGGATCTCTGGGGGCTGATGACAACTCTGGTATGGCTTACTCCAGTGCTGTGTGGAGTCAGGAGAAGCCACCTAGCAAATAGATCAGTCTGGGATGGTTGATGTCTTCTTCCCCTCTTTGCCACTCCATAGGACCCAGTCACTGGTATCTCTGCAGATGGCTGTCCCAGTTGCCTGTAGTGAACAGATACTCCAGGGGCTTGCACCTTCCTGAATCACAAGAAAATATGCCAGGCCTCTGCAGTCTGCCTCTATCTAGCAGGAGGACGTGAGACCTGACATTCTTGGGTGCTTGATGAAGGTGTGTGGGGGGGTGTTCACTCATATTTAGCCCCGCCCCTGATTGATGTTGCTAACAGAACAGAACAGAACATGACAGGACAATTTTGTGGAATTCTGTCTCTGTTTCTGGTAAAATCACCTGCAGAAGATAGGCTGTTCTGAGTTCAAATATCTGTGCTGCTGGAGGTGTGTATTCGGATGCTTTCTGGGTTTGTGAGCAGTGTCACAAAACAAAGCAAAAGCAAATCCTTTACTCACGGGTAGCCTCCTCTGGTTGCCCAGGGAGACCGGGGCCGTGGCTTCAGAATATTTAGAAGTGAGCCGTTTTGCTGTTAAAAAAAAAAAAAAAACAGCTATCAACCCTTCACTGACCAGTCGCAGTTTATACTCTGTCTACACCCCTCGAGAGATCAGCCTGAGATCCAGACTACTGCGGGATAGGCCTCTAGATCTGAGGGTGTGGGCGAAGGAGAGTGCTCCGAGCCCAGCGCTGCTGCTCTGCTGTCAGAAAACAGCCACCGCTCTGCTTCTCTGGGACCTGCCGCTCTGGAGCCAACCATCTGCTCCTCGCTTCTGTGCCCCAGAGACAGCACAGTTCAGGCACTCAGCACCCCACAAGAAGTCCCCCAACAATCTGGACTTCTGGGAGGCAGGCCCCCAGATCCCCAAGTGGGAGTGGGAGGGGGCACTGGGAGCTCAGCGCTAGAAGCACTCACTCAGTTTTATGCCTGGTCCCGTTGCTGCCCAAGGAGGGCTGCTGCACCACGCTGCAGGGAAGTGCCACCCAGAAGCGGCTCCTCCTCCTCACTTGCGTGCCTCCGTGCCAGCACTGTCCAGTGGCAGCTCAGGGACTGTCCGCTCCCCTGGAGGAATCGCCCAAGGATCCAACCTCCTGGGAGACAGGTCCCCAGACCCCTGAGTGAGGGTGGGGAAGGAGCACTGGGAGGTCAGCGCTTTAAACGGGGAAGTTAGAATTTCACTCAGTTTTACGCCTAGCCTAGCCGTATGGCTGGTCAAAGAGGGTTGGTGCACCCCATCACAGAGAAGTGCCGCCGTGGCGTGACTTCCCCTTGGCTGCGTGTTCCTCACTCTCGTGCCTCGGAGTCAGCACTGGTCAGTCACAACTTGGGCTCTGTACACACCCCTCCCCTCGATAAATCACCCAGGGATCCGAACTCCTGGGAGATAGACCTCCAGACCTCCATGTGAGTGGAGGGGAGTGCTGGACTGCTGGGAAAGATATTCAAAGTTTTATACAGTTTTATGCCTCGCAGGGGAGCACCATGGCACCCTAGTAGGGGAGGTAGGAGCAGTTTTTAGAAGGTCGCTCCCGTGAAATGAAGTGGGAGGGCTTTTGATTTCTGCCATTTTGTTTGTAGGGCTCTTAAGCTGGACTCGTGGGGGAGGGGGGACTCCCGTCCGCTTGGTGATGGATTTTGTACCTTTTGCATAAACCATAATCTTGAGGGTTTTTTTTTTTTTTTCTCCTAGATAATAGAAGCTATTGACACCATGGGAGAACTATGGAACAAAAGTGATAGTTAAGCATTTAGTTCTTATATTGATTTGAGGGAAGCGTACTATGGATATCAAAGCACATGAGTACTTTTCTCAAGGACAAAGTTGTTAATTTATACGAAGAATGTGAGATAGGAACATATCTGCCTCTCACTTGCATCTGAGAGGAGTAGGTTGGGGTGTTCTGGCAGAGGGGAAGCTTGGATCATAGGGGAACAAGGAAACGGGGAGGGGGCAAGGAAACGGTAGGCCTTGCAGTGGGCAGAACTCTTCTGGAGAAGAGAATGAACTAGAAAGTGAACGTGCAAGAGATTTAGCAAGGAATTTCTATTTTGGAGAAAAGGAGGTAGGGAGAATAAAGGCAGTAAAATGTATGTATGTCAATAAACAACATTTACAAAAATAGGTTCTGCCTGATGGAGACCATCTGTGTGAGCTGATTAGTGGAGAAATGGTGCCTTGAAACAAAAAGCAATAGTTAGGGGATGTCCCCAAATTCCCACTCTGTGTTCTGTGTGGTCTTTAAATCAGCATCAGTGTTCCCTTCTACTCCCAGCAAGATTTTGGTCATACATATCTTGCTTCTAAGAGAATCAGGATTTGCAGGAAAGTATCTCCTGGTTGGCAGAGAGCTTGGGCTCTGGGGCAAACAGTCTGTCCTGACTCTGCCACTTAGTCATCTATAGATGATGGGCAAGTTATTAGTACCTCATTGTCCTTAATTATAAACATGGGGTTAACTAATAACTCTTCCCTCAGAGTTGTCAGGAGTGATAAATGAGATAGTACACAGAAAGCCCTCAGCACAGGGCCGGCGGGATGATTATATTATCCAGCAATTGTTAACTCATCGTTATCTGTCTCTCCAACGGTAGCAGTCTGGAGAAGTTCTTGTACGTGCAGATTTTCCCACTTAGAAGAACTTTTCCTTACTGATTAGGATCCTACTTTCTTCATGTTTGTGATTAGGGATTTCATGGTGAAGCTTGGGGAGGGGTCTAACAGTCTTTGTTATTAGTCTCTTCAGTGCTATCATAATTTGCGATTTACTGAGATTGTAAGTCTTTAATACAGAACCGAAACAGGGGAAATTGGAGGACCAGGTTGGTCACAAGGTCCCTGGGATGAGACCTACTTGTCACATCTAATGGCATTTTGGTAGGAACAGGGGAAAGTGAGGGGGAGGAGAAAAGGAGGACGGTAGCAGCAGATAGGATTACATTTCTCTGTTGACATTCAGGAGGCTTTGGGATGGGTGCTCCTCTGGGGCGTGTAGTCCCGGCAGTCCTGTGCAGTCCTGGCAGGCCACTGCAGCTACACAGCTTGCAGTTGTCCTGGAGGAATAACCAAGCCAGGTGTGATTTGCACAGATAGGGGCAGGTGGTCAGGGAAGTGTAGGTATGTGCCAGGAACTTTGTAGAAAAGATTTTGTAAAGCCCAGGTCACAGGGCATGAGAGTTTAAAAATTTTGATGGCTCTTACCAAATCACTAGTGAGAGAAGTTTGCCAGTTTACAATCCCACCAGCATGAGAATGCCCAGCAGACACACTGATATTTACTAATCTTCTAGGTGAAAAGTAGCATCTCACAGTTTAATGTGATCATTATTCATGGGTTTACTTTGTATTTTCCTCTTCCTTGGATTGACTCTCTGTTCATGCCTTTTTGCACTTTTAAATGTTTCAATCTTCTTGATTTTTAGGAGCTCTTTATATACTGAAGAAATTCATACTTCCTTATGATTTTCCAGATGTTTTCCCTTATTCTGTCATTTGTCTTTAATATTATTTATGGTATTTGAGGTATAATACTATTTTTATGCAAAGTTGTATATTTCTTTTGTAGTTTCTGGATGTTGTGTAAGAATCAGAAATGCCTAACTCACTCTGAGGTCATAAAACTCTTGCACAGTTTCTTTTTGTATTTGTATGATTTCATTTTTATATAAATAAAATTATTCTTATTTGATTCACACTAATTTTAAATTAATAATGAAATATAAATTCAATTTTATTTCCCCCCAAGAACTACCCAGTTCTCTCCAAACACTTCTTGGGTGATGTGTCTTTTCCTGGCTGGCTAGGTGGTAATTTTTGAGAAAGGTGATGTCTGCTTGGACCAGGACAGAGGTGGCAGGCAGGGTAGCATCATCTGTTAAACCTCCTAGGTAGTGAAACTATGTTGGAAGAGTTTGCTGTGTTTTGATGACTGTCAATTTTTTGGCTAGTTCTACACTGTTGATTTCTGCAATTTTGTGTGTTAATCCTGCAGTGCCCAACCCCCAAGCTAGAACCAACTCCTGGTCTGGTCTGTGGTCTGTTAGGAACCAGGCCCCACAGCAGAAGGTGGGCAGCAGGTGGTTGAGGGAAACTTCGTCTGTATTTACAGCCATCCCCCATCACTTGCATCACTGCCCAAGTTCCACCTCATGTCACATCATCAGCAGCACTAGATCCTCAAAGGAGAGCAAACCCTACTGTCAACTGCACATGTGAAGGATTTCAGTTGTGCGTTCCTCGTGAGAATCCAACGCCTGATGATCTGAGGTGGGGCTGAGACAGTGATGCTAGTTCTGGGAAGCAGCTGCAAATACAGATTGTCATCAGCAGAGAGGTCTGACTGCCCAGAGACGATAATAAATCAGTTGCTTGCAGACTCGTATCGAAACCCTATCAGTGAGTGGCAAGTTGCACCTTACTTCCGTTGTAGAGCTGCTTCTGCTGGTGGACTTTAAGAATCTGACACTTACTATAATTTGCATGAGGCCCATCCATTTTATTTGTCACTTCCATCTGAGCCTCTTTCTCACACTGCACACTTGTCTCAGTCACAGTTTTGGTAAGCCTACAAGCTAACCCTAGCAAACCCCAGCTTGAGTTAAAAAGTCATTTGTAAGTTTAAAAAAAAACACCTTATTTTGGTGATTGGAGAGCTTCTTTGAAAGGGAGAAAGACCCAATGAAGAGATAGCAGAAGACTCTAAGACGGTCAACAAAATGAAAGATGCAGTTAAAAGAAAATTCCAAGAGTCCTACTTAAGTTATGGGTTCAACAGCAGCTGATTGACATTCTCCAAGCCCACTTTGTGTAATTCACTGTTCACGAAGCCTGGTGACAGGCTATCCAATGAAGCCATGAAACCTTCAAAACTGCTTCACCCCATGGAGGCTAAGTACGCTCCATTAAAAGACAAGTCTTGGAATTTTTCAAAAGAAAAAAAAAAGTGAACATGAAGAACAGAAGCAATTATTGAAGGCTACCATTTCATCAAATGTGTCTACACTTAGAGCATCCTTTTTAGTGGCTAAAATTCAGAAGCCCTGTACTATTGGTGAAGAGTTGATCCTGCCTGCTGCAAAGGACGTTTGCTGTGAACTTGTAGGAGAGATGCACATGTTCCTCTTTTGGAGCATATGTTGTGTGCACTTTTATTGCCAACCAACACCACAGCTGCAGAATTGTTCAAGTCTTTGAATGATCACTTATCAGGAAAGCTCAGCTGGTCATTCTGGGTTGGTATATGCATGGACAGAGCAGCTGCCATGACTGGAGGACTTTCTGGTTTCACTGCTTGGGTCAAGGAGATCACTTCTGAATGTGAATCTACACCCTGTGTTATCCAGAGAGATGTGCTGGCTAGCTAAAAAATGTTACCTGGACTAAATATTTTGCAGGATGTGATTTAAATGATCAATTACATTAAAGTACATGCCCTTAACTCACACCTGTTCATGCAGCTCTGTGAGGAGGTGGACACAGCACAAACGTCTTCTCTTACATATAGAAGTGAGAGGGTTTTCCAAAGGTAGATCACTGGCCAGTGTTTGAGTTATAAGAGCTGCTCCTGAGATTTTAGGAAAACAGTCATCACCAGTTGGGAGAAGGAAGGTCCTGACTCAATCTCTTTCAAACTCTCTGCTGATGTTTGAAGTATGTCAAAAATCTCAATGCACACTTGTCACCCCCATAATTCCAATTTGGCTTTGAACACAGCCACTTTGCTGACTTGAACACAGTTGTCATTCTGACCTGAAGTGACATATTGAGTGCATTGAGCAGGTTGAATATGTCACACAAGTAAGCAAGTTTGTGACCTACAAAAGACCCTCTGAACTGGGAAGGAATGGATCCGTGAGCCATTTGTAAATAAATCCAGGTGAATGAACTTTGTCCACGCTAGAGGAGGAATAACTGCTGGGGAGCACAGATGATGGTGGCCTTTAAGGTATGTTTGCGACAACTGCAAATCTCCATCCGTTCTGGATTAAAGTCAAAGTGGGAATATCCTGAGATTGCACAAAAACATTGAAAAACCTGCTTCTATTTCCAGCATCCTATATTTGTGAAACAGGGTTTTCTACACTGACAGAAACCAAAATGAGACTACGGAGTAGACTGGACATGAGCAACACACATCGGGTGTCCATGCTCCCATCACCCCCAGATAGGACCTCCTAGTTGCAGGAAAACAAGCTCAGGTCTCCCACTGATTCTGTATTATAGTGAGCTGTAGAATTATTTCATTATACATTACAATAATAATAATAAAAGAAATAAAGTACATAGTACGTGTATATCCTTGAATCATCTCAAAACCATTGTCCCCTGCCCCGCCCCGCCCCCAGGCTGTGGAAAGATTGTCTTCCCTGAAGTTGGTTCCTGGTGCCACAAAGATGGGGAGCCATTGTTTTAATATATAGTATAGCAAGTCTC
This sequence comes from Loris lydekkerianus, assembly GCA_963574355.1. Classification (NCBI taxonomy): domain Eukaryota; kingdom Metazoa; phylum Chordata; class Mammalia; order Primates; family Lorisidae; genus Loris; species Loris lydekkerianus. Next base: position 7,257 of record CAUYPK010167264.1, read on the forward strand.
ACCTTTATTCTTTTTTGTTCCAAGATTTTCCTGGATCTTCTCAGAATTTTTTTCTTCTCTATAAACTTTAAAATTCATCTAGTTCTAAAACATACTGTTTTGGAGGAAGGGTTAAATTAAATAAATTCAATTTTATGGCTTAATTTAGGGAGAATTTTTTATGGTATTGAATCAACCTGTTCCCAAACCAGGTGTATCTTCCCATTTATTCAGATCTCTTTTTGTGGATCTCATTTCTAGAAGTGTTGAGGGATGAGAAGAGAATGGAAGAGTTTCCTTAGACACATAAATTTCCAGGGAAAAAATATTGAAACTTTGCATAAAAGGATGTGATTGACTCATTTCTTTTTCTTTTATCTCTTCTTTAAAATTCCATAGCTTGAATTTTTGATCTAAATATACAAACTTATTTGTTTTAAATTTGTAACTGAATTTAATACTTTTTTACACCAAAGACCCTTTTGCAAAGTGTTCTGTATCATTGTTTTATATTAATTCATTTGACTATTAATTAATTAACTCAAGAAGCACTGAAAGAGCACTTTCTGTAGACCAAGCATTAGGAATATGAAGACTAAATAAGACATGGTCTTTTTCATTAAGGAATTGGCTGTTTACTTAGGCAGTGACCTGAAAATAAAGAATTATAATAAAATAAGATAAGATGTTTTTGTGACAGTTATGTGCAAGGCAGAGTTGGAGCATGGCGGGGGAGGGCCTAAGGCTGGCCTGGGGCAATCAGAGAAGGCTTTACTGAGTAGGCAACATCTGAACTGAAAGCATTTAGGTGAAGTGCTGCCAGGAAGGCAAAATCAGGGGAGACGACTGCTTCAGATTGAGAAATTAGCAAGTGCTAGGGCAGTGGGGTATGAGTCCGCTACAAGTTATTCATTCTGTGGGGCTAAGGAGACTAGCTTAGCCAGTAGGCAGGTGCTAGATCTCAGAAGTCTTTGTGTGATGTGCAAAGGAGGTTATATTATATTCTGCAGGCATTGGAGAAAATTTTGAGCAAGAGAAAGACAAGGTCAGATTGTAGATTCTGTCACTCTGGTAGCCGTATGAAGAACAAAACATAAGGGCATGGGTATAAAGTCAAGGATACTAGTATGCAGGTCCTCACAGTAGGCCCGGTGAGACACTATTTTCTATTAAACTAGGGCAGTGGCATTAGAAGTGGCAGAGGACCTCTACATAAGATTTATTCAACCATTATTTACTAGAATCACCTATATGTTCCAGACTGTTCTGGGTTCTAGGCATGCAGCACTATGCAAAGTAGAAATGTCCCCTGCTCCCCGAGGCATTACGTAGTGGAAAGAGCCCAGCAAGCTGATCTAAAAGCTGGTATGTCAAGCAGTGATGAGGAGGATGAAGTGGAAGGCAGCAGGTGGAGGGGAAGAGGCAGTGGTGGAGAGGAGCCTGCTGGTCAGAATCCTTTGTGCAAGGTGATGTTTGAGCAGAGACCTGATGGGAGGGGAGGAGGGTATGAGCCAGGAGATATCTGAGCAGAGGAGACTGAGAAGGGACTGTGCTGGGCATGATTAAGGAATAAGGAGGGAGTCAAGAGGGCTAGAGAAGAACCATGGAGGAGGTCACGTGAGCATGAGATTTTGTTCTGAACGAGATAGGAAGCCAGGACAGTGTTTGGAGTACAGCAGTGCAGGGATTTGACTGACAGCCTTAAAAGGCTCTTGCTGCTGTGTGGAGAATAGACTATAGAGGGTCAAGGTTAAGGGGCCCACACATAAATCCAGAAGGGAGATGGTGATGGGCCAGGGTAGTAGCTTTGAAGGTGGTGAGAACTAGTAGGTTATGGGTCTGTCTTGAACCTGGAGCTGGGAGGATTCAGGAGAATGTGCCTAGGAAGCAAAACAGGCAGGTAGAGATTACATAAGTGCTGTTAATGAAATACGTAATATTTAATTAATTAATTTATTTTTTGGAGACAGAGTCTCACTTTGTCACCCTCGGTAGAGTGCCATGGCATCATAGCTCACAGCAACTTCAAACTCTTGGGTTCAAGCAACTCTCTTGCCTTAGACTCCCCAGTAGTTGGGACTATAGGTGCCCACCATGACTCCTGGCTACTTTTAGAGATAGGGTCTTGCTCCTGTTCAGGCTGATCTTGAACTCCTGACCACAGGTGATCCACCCACCTTGGCTTCCCAGAGTGCTAGGATTACAGGAGTGAATCACCATGCCCAGCCCCTAAATACATAATATTTTAAAGGAAGATAAGGGGGGAATAGCTAGGGAGCAGGTCAGTTTGGTAAGAACACTCATTGTGGCCAAAATGATGAGTGGGCCATCATGACCTCATGTAGGCTGAACTTTTATTCATTTGTGTACTTGTGAGCCACACTGGATTGTATGAAATGATTATATTCCTAAAATTGTCTCACCCTTGGAGATTGTGTTAAACAGGGTCAATCAGAAGTATATAAATTGTTTCTACTCTTGAGCAATAAAATAGATGGAGGGCACACTTAAATTTAGCTTTAAGCAATCCCAGAGCTGGAGAATTTTCAGCAAGTAGTAATCAGAGCCCTGACAATACAAGAAATTGGCATCTTGGTTGGGGTTTGTCATGGGAGAGGGATAATTTGGGGGGTCAAAGAAAAGGACTCTCAGATCATGGATCTTGGGCATATGGAGAAAACAAACTAAATATGGCTGAAAATTGTAAATTGCTTAACATTGTATCCAAGTGTCTTTAGCTAAAATTGAGAGAAAGGGCTTTCTAATGCCTAGGGACTTTTTTTTCCCCAAAGGGTTATAAAATGTTCTAGGGCAGGCGTTCTCAAACTGCAGCCCGTGGGCCACATGAAGTGGTGTGAATTGTATTTGTTCCTGTTTTGTTTTTTACTTCAAAATAAGATATGTGCAGTGTGCATAGGAATTTGTTCACAGTTTTGTTTTGTTTTTTTAAACTATAGTCCGGCCCTCCAACTGTCTGAGGGACAGTGAATTGGCCCCCTGTTTAGAAAGTTTGAGGACCCCTGTTCTAGGGAATTGAGCCAGGGACAGTTTTCTTATCCCTGGAAGTTATCTTTGAGTGATGCCATGCTGTCAGTTTCAAGTCATGCTGTCAGTTTCAAGTTTATTTCTATAAATCACGTGATGTGTTATACAATGAAATTTAAAATACATTTGTGAAACTTTCTTATGGATCCCGCCAGGCACCCCTTTCGTCAGCCCCTAACTTCAGAAGGATTTTAGACTGCTCATAAGGACTTCGGATTCTCTTGCAAAATTGATGTTGAAAAGCACATTCACAGAATGCCCCAGTCACTGTGGACTCAGTATATTTCCATAGGACAGGATGAGTAGAAATCAAAACCAAATGAGGAGAGACTGGTCTCTTGGCCATATCTGACCAAAGGTTTTGGTTTGACCCAGTTAAATCACTCACAGTCCTCAAAGTACAGAATCTTTCTTAATTTAACCTATTGTTAACATCAGAATTCACAAAGTTAAACTCTTCAGCTGTTATTACATCCAGAGCAATGGCAGTCTCTCTCTGTGTACACACACACCGTGCACACACACGCATACACAAACATAACACATGTGTAATTCTTCCTTTCTCCCCCACGGACTATAGGAGGCTTTTTGAATTATGAATTATTCTTATTTTCCTTTTCATTCTTTACTTTTTAATTATTTTTAATTCTGTACTCTTTAATTCTTCAGCTCAGTATCTGGCATAAAGTTGGAGCTCAGAAAGTGGTCGTTGATTGAGTTCTAGAAATAGGTTTTGGTTATTTCTTTGTTGTTGTTATGTTGATAAATACTCCTACAGTCTGTTTTGCTGTGTCACTTTTGGAGACCCAAATGATTGTGCTTTGTGTTCTTGGTAACTTGATTTTAGGTGACAGCTTAAAGCATATTCATGACTCTAAGGTTTAAAAAATAGGCAATATTTACAAATCAGTGGTTCTGTTTCCTTTAAGGATATAGAATAAGCCTGAGTTTATAGGACAAAAACTGCAGTATAGATGTATTTTTACATATATTACCTTATACATACACAATAATGTATATACATACACACATAATAAGTGAGGAAGAGACAGGACCGAGATGGAGCCAGGAGGAATGCAATTAAGTTGCACGCCAGAAGGACTTCAGCATAAGACACAGAGGCTACCTTTGGCTTAAGCTTTCTGTCAGCCAGAAGGAAAAGGACAGGCTTGTGGGAGTTAAGACAAACCAGTTCTTTCAAGATGATTTTAACTGCTCTTGGCACCAACATCAGACAAGATTTTCTCCCAGGAGTCCCCATGAAAAGTACACGGTATTTTTTTATGGAAATCATCAGGCTTTGTAAGGCTGGTTCTTCCAAGACATTTGTGTGATAATGGCATCACCTCAAAGCAAAATTGTATAAAAGTAAATGGCAGCATTCTATCTAGTTTCCAGTTCTCTGCTGGTCTGGTTTGGCTCAAGGGCATGAAAAATACGTGGGCTACTTGTCCTTCAAGCAATCTCCCCTGTGTATGGTCTATCTCCATGAAGTTCTGAGAAGTATTCATTGACAAAGAATGTGAAGTGTTACCCCCTGGCAAATCAGGGCCTAGAGTGCATCTATGCTGTGTGGCCCGTTAAGGAGTGGCTTGGTGTCCCAGCAGTGTCAAGTTCAAGGTGGGGTTAGCATCCTTTTGAACAAAGTAAGTTGTCTAAAAAAGACATTTGCCTGAAGAGCAGGCCACCTTCTTTATTTCCAAGGGGAGCATGGGGCACCCAAGCAGCAGGATTATACATAGAAAATTGCTTGGATTCTTTTTATTGCTCAGACAAATGGGTGATCCACTCCGGGGGCCTTAAACAGGTGCTTCTGGGCTGGAACCCAAACACTCAGCTAAGTCTGGTAAGTTGTAAGAGCATCACCTCCCCAAGTCTGGACTAAATGCTCAGTCTCATTTCTCACCTCTCCATTTGCGATCACTTTCTCCATTTTTAGCAAAGCAAAACAATTATTTATCTTATCCACCCTAAGTTACTATAGTGCATTGTGCAGAGGTGTAGGAACAGCCTGGGCACCCAACAGAGCAGCAATTTGAAATATTTCCTTGCAAAGAAGTATGGTAGTGTGAACAATAAAACACTTTCCAACATAAACATATGCTACATTGGGATAAAACTTGGTGAGGAAGTGGGCTGGATATGCGTTAAAGGAGAAAAACCAGCTATATAAATTTTCCAACTGATAAAGAGGAGCTTAAACATGGTCAGGTATTTTTAAAATAGATGATGGTGGGATATAACCGTTTTGTTTTAGAATCTCACTATTTACATATGCCAGAAATTATATTCTTTGTAATCCCATGACCTTACGATGCTGTCAATTTAAAACTTCACTGTGCACAGGGGGTGGGTAGATTTTCCAGAGAAGATACATAGATTTTTGTTTTGTTTTGGTTTTTAACCTTTGGGCCACACATGGACAAACATATTTGAAGAAAACTAATCTATTTCATGTAGTATGGCCAAAGTAATTATAGCCTGATACATGCTTTACCTAAAGTAAAACCACAGTTCAAGATAAAAGGCTGATTTCTTCTTTAGAAAGAGAGCATTGATTCAGAATGTATCAGAATATGACACTTATTACTTCCATGATCACTACGCAAGTCAAGGTCATTGTCATCGTGTGACTGGATCAGGCTATTTACAGTAGCCTCCTAGCTCTAACCTTGGTACTGTGTTTCTAACAGGGAAGTCCAGAGTTTTCTGGTTAAAACAGAAACCATGTCATATCAGTCCTCTGCTCAAAATCCTGTTTTGACTTCCCGTGATCCAAATGATTTCCCCACCCCATCTTCTACTACTTTTTGCATTTGGCATGCCTTGCTTTAGCCACGGTGGCCTCCTTGCTGGTCCTTCTGCATATCACCATGCACTTTGCAATCCCAAATCTTTCACTGCTAGGCCCTCTGCCTAAGAACACTTTTCTCAACTTTTCTTCTTGGCTGAACCAGTCTTTGCTCAAGTTCTCTGTGAAGATTTCCTTAACCACCTCATTTGAAATTGCACCACTTCCCACCTCTTGGTATTCACAATTCTCCTTGGAGCTTTATTTTTCTCCATAGTATTTACTATCTTTTAACATGTCATTTACTCACTTATTTTGATGTTATCTGTTGTCATTGACTGGACAGCAGGGATTTTGTGTGTTTTGTTTAATTGGTGTTACCCAGGGCCAGAGCAGTGCTTGGCACATAGTTAAATATTTATTCAGTGGCTAGGCTTGCATTTTGTGTAGTTTTATAGATCAAGTTCAATATTATACCCACATTTTAACAAACAAGATAGATAATAGAGAATAAATAACAAATTTTGGTATAGCATCTTAAGATATCCAATGATGATTTAATATGTTATACTGAATTTGAGTTTAAAATTTTCTTCTCTTATTTTCACTTTTGCTTAAGATTGGTTTTGTTTAATTTATCTTGTTTGACCATTTAAAATTATTTCTTCTTTTATTCTTGGTTGAATACCTACCTATATTTCATAAACTGACTCAAATCCATTTCAGAATGAATTGAAGTAGATGTTAACTGTGCACAGCTGGGCTTTCTGGGGGACCACCAGACCAGAGGAGGAGATGTGTTTATGGATACTTGGGTGTTGACTTGGTTTCCCCAATTCTCCCCACCTTCCCACCTAGGAAATAGGACCCTGCTGAACTGTGACCAGTTGGGTTCAAGAGCCAGAAGATGTTCATAGAGCCACTTCAAAAAAAAAAAAAAAAAGGATATTCATTTCAGAATATGAACCAAGCCTGAGAATGAAAAGACAGAAACTGACTGAGAGTTTGGTTTATTTTTCTTTCCTTTTTCTTTTCACTTTGAAAATATTACAATTTAATATTTTGAAATAATTGACTTTTAGAATTACTTCTCCAGCTCATTGAGTATTCCGATCCTTTTTTTCCTGGTAGAGAGCAGAGCTGAAGTACACTTACAATAACGAACAAAGTTTACTTTTTATGAAAATTAGTGAAAACAATTTGTTTACACGTTTAGTATTCTCACTCTTTATAGACCCAGCGCTTTGATTCTTTGTACATCTGCCAAATATGGTGTGTTCGTTATTTTTAAACCCCCTTGATTGAGATATGATTGATGTACAAAAATCTATACATATTTAATGTATAAAACTCAATGAGTTTGCAGACAGTTATTCACTTGAACAGGTTGATCTTCTACATTTTCAGGAAAGCAGCAGCCAAAGAAAGATGGCAAAGCATTTTGGTGTTAGCAAGACCACAGTTAACAATGTCTCAAAATACAAACATGAGTTCTTGGAGAGAGATGGTAAGGAAAACAGAGACCTACAGCAGAAAAGGAGGAAAACTTGACCTTGATGAAGTCAGTGAAGACACCTTAGCATGGTTCAAACAAATGAGGGCAGTTTATGCCCAAATCTGTGGGCCAATAATACAAAACATGGCTAAAATATTTGCACAGGAATTTGGAGTGGCAGATTTCCATGCATCAAGTGGTTGGCTTGGGAAATTAATTAATTAATTAGTTAATTTATTTTGGGGCCTGGGAAATTTGATTTGTGACACGAGCTCTCCCAGAAAGGCCTGTGTGGAAGGCCTGTGTGGTGAATTTGATGAAATTCCAGTAGCAGTTGTGGAAGAATTCATCAAAACGTTCCCAGACTTCAGAGGCTTCAAAGACAACAATATGTTTAACACTGCCAAGCGTGGACTATTTTTTTGAGGGGATGCCTGACAGAAGCCTCATCATGAAGGGTGGCAAATGTAAGAGTGAAAGACTTTCCAAGGAATGTTTCATAGGTCTGTTTTGCACCAACTCAACTAGAAAACCAAAGCTCTTGATGACTGGTAAATCAGCAAAGCCACATGCATTCAAGAAGCTGAAGCCCAAAGACCTCTCCATCACTTGGAGATGAAACAAATGGACATGGATGACTGGTGCCCTATTTGAGGAGTGGGTAAGGGCTATCAACCAAGAAATGAAGACAAAGAAACGGTTTATACTACTGAGAGTAGATAACTGTCCTTCCTACCTGCAAGTGAATAATCTCTCCAATGTGACCCTCAAATTTCTGCCTCCAAATGTGACTTCAAAAATCCAATCATCCAGACATTTAAAATGCACTGCAGAGATCAGCTCCTGCAGTGGATCATTACTAAAACATGAACCTGTGGTCCACTTGAGGAAGCAACTTCATCTGTTACATCAGTTAATGTTCTGGATATATTCTCTGGATCGGTTCTGCTGAAAGTTTAGCCAGAAAGGATGCAGAAGTGTTTCCAAAAAGTTGGATTTGTCACAAACCAAGAGCACGATGTGTTGGCCCTGTCAGACAGAACCTGGAATGGCGTAATTGAAGGTGTTGTTACAATGGATGATGAAGTGGCAACTTGTAATGAACCTGACCCAGACGCAATTTTCCAAGTGATATTGACTGAAGAACAGACCAGCATAAAAGTGCATGAAGCAGCTGTGAAGTAGAAGAAGCAAGTGAGGAAGACATAGAAATTGCAGACTCCAAAAGAAGATATCAGACATCTCATAATGCAATTGAAGTCATTTACTGTGGAAGAATGCTCAGATATTCTGAGCAGTGTAACCAGCGTTGAGAATGCCTTCTCCACTTATGTTTGTAATACGAATAAGAAATAGACCAAAATTGACTCTCTCTCTTTTTTTTTTTTTTCAGAAAGAATGATCAAGCCATGAGAAAACAGTAAATGTATTGATTTTTTAAGATACTGTATGTATGATTTCATATGATATTCTCCACTAAAAGCTGTACAAGAAAGTAAGGTGCATGCATGTATCAGTACAGTAGACCTAGTTCCTATGTTGACCATCTCTGGATGTTGGCCAGGTTGTTTTGGTCCCTTGGGTGGTCAACTTACACAGGGTCTACTGTATTAGAATTATTTGACAGTCAGGGTGTGTGTGTGTGTGCAAAATTTTAAGTACCAATTAAGTAATGGTAATAATAGGCACTATGCTATACAATAGATCTCTAAGACTTACTCTTTGAATTTGGCTATTTCTCTCTCATTTCTGGCAATAACCTGCCCACCTAGAGAGGGAGGTTCATTGCAATAACAAGTAGCACAAGGAATGAAGGAAAAAGGGGAAGTTTGGGCAAAACTATGCTCTCTCTCTCTCCCTATTTTGTGTAGCTACCTTTTTCTGTTAAATTGTTTTCTTGGCTAAGTAAATTAGGAGTTTATAGCAGAGATGCACATGTGTGTGTGTTGCTAGTGATGTTAGGGTTGCTCATGGTGATATTGGTGGTCATTGTTGCTGGTGGTGTTGGTTTGGTTGTTGGTGGTGTGGATGGTCATGGTGATGGTTTTGGTGGTGACAGTGAAGGAGGATGATAAAGAGGGAGTGGTAAGGTTCATATTTCTTTCCATCAATCTATAATAAGGCTTACTGTGCTATGTGAACTAAATAAACTTATTTGTATATATGTCATTATTCTGGAATAGCTCTGAAGTCGTCATTGTTACTTCTTAAGGAAGTAACTGTATAGCTGTCTTTCAAGAAATCCTAAGATTTCCAGGAACTTCCTTGAGTCAGAATGTTAAGTCCACTTTTCTATTTGTGGTCCTTTGTCCTCGCTCCAGCCTTTAAATAGCTAGGCCGTTTGTGTCTCTGTTGCTCACGCGCATGAGCTCTCTCTTACTCATATGTGTCCTCTGTCTGGCTATTTTCGGTCTACTGGCTTATTACCATCCCACATCTCTTAAAGCAAAGGCAAAGCTTTTGTTTCATTATTAAGCCTGCCTTAGCATCTTAATGCCGCATCACATTTTCCAGAAAACTTCATGCACATGATCTTGCTGTGTCCTCACCATAGTTATGAGAGCTGGACAAGGGCTATTATTGTCTTTATATGCCATTTGAAAGTTTGGTTTGCAGATAACAAAACTGAGACTTAGGGGAAATGAATTACATGAAGTCAATAAATGCAAAACAGGATCAGGACCAAGACCCAGGTATCCTAACCCATGATCCATTTACCAGCTCTGTTCTTCCTTTTCTAATCCATGATGGCCCCACTTCACCCTCCTTTTCTGACATCAGCCCCTCAGCTTTAGCACCTGGCCAGGATCCTTAAGCCCTTGCTCTTGCAGTGACCTTGAGCATTAGGCCAGCCTCTAGCTAGAACTGACCTCCCTGTTCTTGCCAGGACTTGGATGTAAGTCTAACCAATTGCAACATGTATATCCTAGTTCCTCTACAGAGTAGAAATATCTTTAGTTTAAAACAACTCTGTACTATATAATCTGCAGTGCCCAACAATTATTCATGTTTGTATAAATACAGACTTTTAAAAATTATTGAGGTATATTTTACATATCATGTAATTTATACCTTTCAAGTATAAAACTCAGTCAATTTTAGTAAATTTGTCAAGTTGTGAAGTCATTACCATAAATCAGTTTTAGAATACCTTTCCCTCAATGTGACTCATCATGCTCATTTACTTCATTTCTGTGCTTCTCTATGGTTAAGGGGCTACAAGTTTACATGGCAAAATGCACAGAGAATAGCAACGGTGAAGGAAAGCAGGAGTAGGGCCAGAATTTTATGATCTAGTCCTTCATATATTTTTTTATTTTTATTTTTATTTTATTTTATTTTTTTAAATATGATATTTATTTATTTATTTTTATTGTTAAATCATAGCTGTGTACGTTAGGGCAATCTCCTGTACCCATTCTAAGATGCACCATAGATGTGGCCCCACCATATATTTTTATTGACATAAATTAGCAAGGTGTTATAATGGAGCTTTGTTCACCTGAGTTCTGGTGCAGATTCCCAAAATCCAAGAGAAGTATAATAGGATCCTCCATACCAGTTTCCCATTAGGAATATGCTGAGATTGTGGCGAATGAGTGGCTGTCTGCTTCCTTCTGTGTATGAGGCCTGATAGTGATGGCTACAGTTAGAGACCAGCTTCTGGTGATGGTTATGTTCAGGTGACCCTGGAGGTTGAAGAGAGTTCAGGGCCCTTGGGTGAGAGGTAAGGTTAGGACCTGGAATCTCATGGTAATTAGGGTCAAGTGGGCCTGGGGATGAAGAGGGGTTGGGACTCTAGAGTGAGGGCTAGGGTTTGGCCCTGGCTTTATGTGATGTTTAGATTCAGGCAGCCTAAAGAAAGATGATTAGGGGCCCTAAGGTGTGGGTTAGGGTTAGGGCTCGGCTTCAGGTGATAGTGTCAGCTGGGCGTGGAGGATTAAGAGGGTTTGGAGTTTGGGTGAGGGCTAGAGTTAGGGCCTGGCTTCAGGTGATAATGAGGGGCAGGTGAACATGCGCCTTGATGAGGGTTCAGGTTCTGTGATGAGAGCTAGGGTTAGGGCTTGGTTTAGGGTGATAATGAGGGGCAGGTGAATATGTGCCTTGATGAGGGTTCAGGATCTGTGATGAGAACTAGGGTTAGGGCTTGGTTTAGGGTGATGTTTGGGGTCAGGCGACCCTGGGAGTTGAATAGAGTTTGAAATCCTTGGGTAAGGGCTAGGGTTAGGGTCCGCTTTGGAGGATAATTAGGGTCAGGTGAGCTTGGGGGATGATGAGTGCTTAGGGCCCTTCAGTGAAGGTTAGGGTTAAGGCCTGGGTTCTGTTGATAATTAGGGTCAGACAGCCCTGGGGATTGAAGAAGGTTTAGGAGCCTTGGCTGAGGTCTAGTGTTAGGGCCCAACTTCTGTTGACAATTAGGGTCTAGTGGGCCTGGGGACAAAGAGGAATTGGGGCCCTAGGGTGAGAGTTAGGGTTAGGGACTGGCTGCATGTAATGTCTGCTGTGGTCAGGAGGGGCCTGAAGGATGAGGATGGGTTGGGGCCCTGGGCTGTGGGCTAGGGTGAGGGCTTGACATCAGGTAATGGTTAGGGTTTGCAGGCTTGGTGCATGAAGAAGGTTCTGGGACCTAGGGTGAGGCTAAGTTTAGGGTCCAGTTTGGAGTGATGGCTAAAGTCAGGTGAGCCTGGGAGATGGAGAGAATTAGTGACCCTTGGGTGACAGCTAAAGTTAGGGCACAGATTTGGGTGATGGTTAGGGTCAGGTGGCATTGAGCCTGAAGAGGGTTTGGGGCCCTCGGATGAGAGTTAGGGTTAGGGCTCAGCTTCGGGTGGTAATTGGGGTCAGACAGCTCTGGGGATGAAGAATGTTCAGTTCCCTTGGGTGAGGGCTACGGTGAAGAACTGGCATTGGGTGATCCTTAGTGTCAGATGGGTCTTAGGGATATAAAGGGTTCTTGGCCCTTAGGTGAAGGCTAGGGTTAGGGCTGCTTAGGTCTGTGTGATAGTTACATTCAGGCGAGCCTTGGGGAAGAACAGGGTTTTGGGCCGCTGGGTGAGGGTGTATTGAGGGCTTGTTTTCAGGTGACAATTAGGGTCAGGAAGCCCTGGGGGATGAAGAAGGTTCAGGGCTTTTAGATGAGGGGTAGGGTTAAGTCCCAGCTTTGGTTCATTGTTAGGGTCAAGTGACCCTGGGGGTTGAAGAGGGTCTGGGCTGCTTTTGGTAAGGACTGTTACTAGGAAAGCATCATTTAATTTGAGGCATTCGGGAAGAGTTCTTTGACAAACGATCTGAAAGATATAGGTGAGAGTATTTCATACAGAAGGAGAAGCCTATACAAAGGCTCTGTAGTGTAAAGGAGTATGAAATATTTAGGAAGGACACAAGAAATGGGCAGGTGCCATCAGGTGGCTATGGGAGTAATTTAAAGATGAGGAGTATAGAGATGAGACTAGATTAGTGGAAGAAAGTTACAAGTGAAAGGACTTTATGAAGTAAGTAGAAGGTAGAGTCAATAGGACTCAAAATGAGTATGAAAAAGGATGGATAGATGTATAGAGGAAGAATGAGAAAGTGGTGGTGATAAAATAAGGCAGTTGGTAAAGATATAGGAACTGTAAGCTAGCAGACTGACTCCTATTTTTGTACCATACTTTATCTTCTATGAATATTGAAGGAACTTTGCGCACTTGTTTTCAAGTTCTGGTGTGTATGTTATCGTACTATCCATTTTTTTAAACTTTTCAATTGTAAGAAGCTTACAATTTCCTCTTGCCTGGTATATCTCCAGAGTTCTTAGCCCTCTAACCTCACTTCTTGTTCGGTAAATTTTGTTTTTTTAAAGTAGGGATTAGAACATCTGATTTCAGAGATTAAAAAAAAAAAAACTTAGGTATTTATTTTGTGGGAAATAGCAACAGTTTTCTTGAATGCAGAGATTTGAAATGTAATTACTTATCAATTTGACGCTGAGTCATTATTTTGTAGGCATCTTGGGAGATATAAAATTCATACGTAACATGATTGGGTGTTTGTATAATTCCTTCAGTGTATGCTAAAGAGACCCTTTATATATATGTTAAAAGGTAAAAAAGTATATAATTATCATAGTTTGAAAGATTGAGTAACAAATTTCCACTTCCCACTGTCATGGCCCTCCTTTGCCTTTGCTTTCTGTCATTTTTTTCTTGCAATGTTTTCACCTTTTTTCCTTCCTGCCTGGCACTCAGTCATCCCTCAAAACTCGGCCCAAGTGCAGCTTTCTTCAGGAAACTTTCTCCTTATCCTTGTCTGGATTCATGGTCCCCTGGTTTCTGTTACTATGGTGTCCTTTAATGGAATCATTTTAACATTAAATGTGTATATTATACACTGGACTGTAAGTCTGCAAAGGTAAGCACTGCTTATACAAAGGACTTAGCAGGGGAACGTTCTGGGCACCCCGTGTTTGCTTTGCTGATGTTCGTGCTTTGTCAAGTTCAAAACAACCATTCAGGTATAGAATTGCACCTTAAAGACAGGCCTTTATAGAGTCTTTATAAAGAACCTTGGAAGAGGACTAAAAAAAGATTGATCTAAAAATTGCATTCTCAAATTGCTGGAGACGTAATAAATTTATAACTTGGCTACACAATAATATTATGTTAGCCCTTGAAAAATTTGAGTCAGCGCTACTATTATAGTATATAAGTGGTGGAAGATTAAACGTGTTCATTGTAAGGTTGAGCATCTTCTTAAATCATCCCAAGCTAATTTTCAGGTAACGGTAAATCATAGATTAGCTTCATGTAGCTAAAGGAAATGGAGGTGGAGAAGTTTTCATGTAGTCTGATAGTTAACAGATTCCTTAAGATTTGAAAAATACTGCTTTTTATTAATAATGTTTATCATAAACTGGGTAAATAATTAAAACATTTAATTCCTAATAATGTAAATATTTAATGGGCGAAATAGACACTGTTGGGAGAACATTAGTCTAAGACTCAGATAACTTAGCTGTATTCCTAGGGCTGGCTTACTCCATGTTTATGACGTTGAATAAATTACTGAACTCTGGATTCAAATTCAAAATCTATAAGCTGGTAATTCTCAGCAAGTGGTGATTTTGCTTCCCAGAGGATATTTGACAATGTTTGGAGAAATTTTAGGTTGCTGCCATTTGAGGGATGTTTTCGGCATTTAGTGGCTAGCAGCCAGCACTACAGCTAAGATCCTGCAATGCCCAGACAACTCCCCCCAAAAAAGAGTTATTCTTACAGTTCAAAATGTGAATAGTGCCAAGACTGAGAAATCCTGGGCTAGACAATCTGTGAAAAGGCTTTTCTACCCTAAGTATTTCTCATTCTCAAACTTAGGCTGATTATGTATGTTAAACTATTTTAAATTTCACATGAACTTTATATTCACCCTGTGTGTGCCTATACACGTGTGTGTATGTGTGTGTACATAAAATTTTAAATGACCTGAATAATATAAAAATGAGGTTATTAGATGAATGTAGTTGTTCAGTAGGTGTTATACTAATTTTCAATGAATTATACAATCAACAGGGAAGAATAAATATATCTAAAATTTATTAATCTGTACCTTTTCTGATTCAGTGGTCTCAAATGTAAGTTAAATATAACTGTAGGAAACCCAGGATTGATTAAGATATTTTTTCTTTCAGTTGTGTGACAGTTTTCCAACACTAACCATCAGATAGGTACCAATAGTATTTACAGGGAAGAGGGAAAGCCATTTAATGCTGGAAAACTTAAGCACTATAATTTAGTTGAAAACTATATTCAGCTAATAGCAAATTTCAGAGATGTGTATATATGCGTATATCCCTATGATTTAGTAAGATTCATCAATGGTATAAAAATATTTTACTGTGCTGAATGTTATGGCTTGGGATCAGTTCAGTGTGAGCATTAATGCTAGGAGAATTCTAAATTATTCTGGAAGAAATGCGTAATTTGTAATTCTTGGTGGTAATTAATAGTGATGACTTATTTGCTTCAAAAATTTTTTTTTTAAATGAAATAAAGGTTGACTCAAAGAATCTGAGAGAGCGGGTTTCAAAAGTAACAGCATGTGTACTGATCAGATTTTTTTTCTAAGTTTTATATTTGTTTGCTCAAATGCATTTTTAAAATTTTTCTGTATACATGTACATGTGTTTCTTTGCCTTCACAAAATTAAAGAGGCTTAAAATTTAATAACAATAACAATGTTTAAGATAAGGACTAGAAAAAAAACCTCATAAAGAATGAACTAGGATAAATACAATTGGAAAAAAAAATCAGAAGATTGCTGCAACAATATATTGAGCAATAATAATAATAATGCAAAAAAAGTAACATTCACATTGTCAGATAAAGTATGTCTGTCTATCATAGAATGCTTGACTCTGAGGTTCAGTATGAAGTCATCAGTTAACTTCGTTTTTTTCCCCAAAGTCTCAAAAAATAGAGAATATTTATTTTTATAAATAAAAATAGAAGATATTTTCAAAAAACAGATCATGCCAAATCTTACAGACAACAGAAAAATAAGAAATACTTCACAATCATTCTACTTCATCTGATATTAAAATTGGAAAAAACATATTATTATAAAGGGAAATTACAAACATACTTCACTTGTAAATGAGGATGCAATATCCTAAACAACATATTAACAAGTTGAATTAAAAATTATTGTTCAAATAATGTACTTTGGTCAAAATTACATCCATTTTATGTGAGAATTAGTCACTATTTACTTTTTTTTTTTTAACTATGGTGATAGCATGTAAGGTTTGAGATGGCTGTAGAAGGCAGAGAAACTGGAGTTGCCTCTTTTTGGGGGGTCTTCTTCCCTTTCCCTAATTCTTCTTTGGTCCTGCCTACTCCAAGTCTGTTGGAGCTCAAGCCAAGTGACTTTTGTTGGTAGGGCTGGGTCTGACTGAGTTGTCTTTTCATCCCTAAGATCCAGCATGTAGGCTCTCTAAATCATCCCTCTGAGCCCAGGCCTTAAGCCCTTTCTCTGTAGGTAGCCCTCACGTAGTTTCTGCTTATCGTAAAATAGATCTGCCATTCAATCCTATAATTCCTCTATGAGGCATATACCCAGATGACCAAAAGTCACATCATACCAAAGAAATTTGTACCAGCATGTTTATTGCAGCCCTATTCCTAATTGCTAAGTCATGGGAAAAGCCC
>CAUYPK010167265.1:0-28858 GCA_963574355.1 Loris lydekkerianus
AATAAAAGTAAGATCTTCCAATTCAATGGAATGGGTTATGTGTAAAGAACATAACAGACATTCATTTGCAAGTCACCAAAACAAAAAATATATACATAAACCATATATAATAAATTTGTGGTTTTATTCATCTCTGTCCAAACTCTTAGAGATTAAATCAAAGATGCTAAGAAACTTAAAAAAAAAAAAAAAAAAAAAAAAGAAATGAGAGTTGGGAAATTGGATACTGACAAATATTGGGAAGAGCTTCGGTATTAAAAGAGTAGGTATTAAAAGATCAGCAGCCAAAAATAGAAACTAGAGTTGAGTGTTGCTTTTACTTTTTAGGAAGAGGTAGATAATAGAATGTTGCACGCTTATGTACAGAGAGAGTACAATTTCTGAGGAGAATTCAACTCATGATCATACTTCTCCATCCCTGCTACATTTTTAATCTTGTTGAATTCATCACCAATATAACCTTTGTCTACTTCACGTTGGTTGCTTCTTAAATTTAAACTTCACTTGTTCTTGAATGAAACTGAAACATAAAATATTTGGAACTGATTCCTACAGTCTATCTGCCTCTGGGGCTTCTCAATCCTGGAGTGTTGCTGATATTTATGTGATTTTAATCATTCATCTACTTTACACAATCATGACTATTCTGTCTCCTGTGAAATCTGTCCTTGCTCACTTTTCATTTCTTTGTACACTTTTAATATTGCAGCATACCATACGTGAATTTCCTATTCCCCAACATCTTCATGGGGTCAGTCAAAAGGCAAAAGTTTGAAAATGAAACATCTTACACAAAACATTAATAGAATACTTTACTGCATATTAATTTTTCTGAGTAAAGTGGGCCTGAATTAGTGCATATGTTCCCACATAAAATCCTATTAGATAGGTAATTGTCTGAACTTTTTGACTCCGGATAATTTGGAAAATTTCTTATATAGTTTGAAAATTACTCATTTTTTTTTTTTTTTTTATCAGCCTGTGTATTTTTCATGTGCAGACATGTATATTGAATTGTAGTTTAAGTAACCTTTAGACATATCCATTGGTAAAAATTCTCACCTTTAAGGAAAATTGGATTAGATTTAAAAAATAAAAATAAATCTTGCCTTGCACAAGGTTAATCTTTAGTTTTTTGGGGGGAGTTAAGACTTAAAGAATGGATTGTTTATATCATTAGAGATACAACTTTGCTTAGATCGCAAGACATGAGTGGGCATTTTTACTTACATATGAGAATAGTGACAACTAATATATGTAATGCTTTTATTTACATATTGTGGTGACAAGTATTGATTGCTCTAAGCATGTTACACAACTTGAATTACTTAATGTTTGCAACACATCTCTGCGTTGAGAGCTATTCATATCATCACTTTGCCCACAGAGAAACTTAAACTCGAATGATCAATATTTCATCCAAGATCACACAGAGAATAATCGTTGGATTTGTATCATCAAAGCATTCTGCCTTTGTTTAAAAAAAAAAAAAAAAATAGAGTGACAAAGAAGAGTGTTGGATTTGCGTAACGCCAGTCAGAAGGCAGCACTTTCACACTTTCGGACCCCAGGAATCCTAGTAATGAAACAAGATAATCCTCTTTCTCCAATGCCCTCGTTTTATTTTTTAATTAGGGTTGCTTCTTTTACTATATTCATCTCATTATTTTCTTCTGTAGAATGCCTTCCTCCTCATCAATTCACAGGACAATTTTATTCTACCGGTTTATCTTTTCTGACTTTATTTTTCTTCCTTTCTCAGAGTAGGGTTTTCTTTTTCTTCTACAATGCTTGGTGCTGCTGGAGGGTGGAGAGGATGGTGCTGTGTAATTTCAGACGTATAGTTTAGTCGCAGAGAGTTACTGAAGAAATTGCTGGGGGATGTATCACTCCCATCTCCTCACGGGGGGCTGGGGCCTTTGTTAGCAGAGTAATACAATCAGTTTCATCCGTGTGAATGAGAAGTCTGAGGCCAGAGTCACCGGAGTCCATGGCTGTCGCCTGACTATCCTGATCACTTCGGAGGTGTACAATTACGTAAAATGCAGAAAAGCCACTGAATATCTCACTAACAGCTAAAACAGCTTTTCCCTTAAGGTGTCATAGAAATTAAAGTTCTAATATCTTCAAGTCATTTTCATGGATGTTTTCTTTATTTTCCCTGTCTTCAGTCTTCATTCTCTCTTAAGATTTACTTTGTCACTATTCCATTGAAATAGATTCAGCATTACTCTTAAAGTAACACATAAAAAAAAATAGTCTCAGAATTCATCCCCGTGTCCAGGATTCTGCAGGTTCAGAAGATCACCTCCCCGTGGTCAGAGAAATCCTCCTCTGAAGGTCAGCCAGGAGAATGAGCCCTTCTCACCACCCTGACTGCAGTCTTCTGCCCACACACAGCCTGGCCATTCTGCCTTATTTTTCAAAAATATTAGCCCTAAAGCCTCAGTTTTCTTTTCAATCTGTATTTTGACATCATTGCTAGCAATTTGGAAACTCTCCTGTGCAGTGTCTGATACACCACCACATTTCCTCATTTCATTAAACTACTGATCTCTTACTAAAATTATCTGCCCTTCCCCTCACTCATAAACTTGTGTGTTTACACATGGACAATGTACTCACCATAAAATGCCGTGTTTTAAAAATCACTCATTCAACGTCTTAGTAGAATCCACCAGTTTCCTGCATCACTTCATTAGGTGTTCTCATTCCAAGCGCTCTATTACTTTACTGTATGTATTTTCTCTGATTTCCCCCCAAATTTAGTTGCTGAAAATAGTAACAATTTATTTAGCTCAAAAATAAAGGTTTTGGCTTGGCGCTTGTAGCACAGCGGTCACGGTGCCAGCCACATACACTGAGGTTGGCAGGTTCGAACCCAGCCTGGACCAGCTAAAACAAAAATGACAACTACAACAAAAAATAGCCAGGTGTTGTGGCCAGCTCCTGTAGGCCCAGCTACTTGGGAGGCTGAGGCAAGAGAATTACTTGAGCCCAGGAGTTGGAGGTTGCTGTGAGCTGGGACATCACAACACTCTACCCAGGGTGACGTAGTGAGACTGTCTAAAAAAAAAAAAAAAAAAAAAAAAAAAAATATATATATATATATATATATATGCATGCATATTTAGATTGGGAGTTTCAATGGGGTCATTTAATGTGTCCGCAGACAAGACCACTTCTGTTAGGTAATATTTTTTCAAAGGGAGTCACAAGTATTGATGACAAGTGTGGCAAAGTTGTCCTGCAATGGAGTGTAGATTGTAGGAAGGGAACAATTATGGCCATTCTTTAAGGGAAAGTGGTATATTAATCATTGTCAGTCCTGTAAGCCCAATTATTCACCTCTCTTCTTTCCACTTCCTCCTGGGACCACCTAGTCTCTAAATCTCCTCTGATCAATGGCATCATGCTTAGAGAGCAGGATCCCAATGGTCTAAAACAAATTCGTGACATCAGCACGTGTGGAACTGAAGAAAGTTAGGTTAAGTGACATAAGCACCGCACAGAAAGACAAAGCTTACATGTTATTACTCATATGTGGGAGTCAAATATTAAAACAAGCGATTTCACGGAGACAGAGACTAGAATCACGATGACCAGAGGCTGGAGGGGTAGAGAGCAGAGAGGGTTACAGCAGGCCGAGCTAATGAGTCCAAAAACACAGTCAGACAGGTAGTTAGACAGAATGGACAAAGCCAGAGAGCGCTGTAAATGCCCGCACCCAGCCACAGAGTCAGCAGAGACTCTAAAATGAGTAAAGGGCACAATCAAAATGTTCCCAAGACAAAGGAATAATACACGCCTGAGGCGATGGAGACGCGCTTTACCCCAATGTCATTAACTCACGTCCTATGCCTCTCTAAAAAACAATAAAACAGATACAGAAATGAACATGTTAAGGAAGAAAGACAAGTCATCTGTCCTTGACATATACAAACTACATTAGCGATATTCTTCTGTAACATTCGGATATGTTGGTTTGTGTGTGTGTGTTTCCATACCAATGACTGTTTCACAAGGAAAAACCTTGCTGGGTTCAACAAGAAAAGGGAGTTCTTTAGCGTCCAGTTCTGTGGAAACAGACCACCGAGCTCTTGTTCTCTCTCATGCTTCCTGAGAAAGACTCCAATTATTTTCCAAGATTTTCTCCATGGTTCTTGGGTCTACCTTCCAAAATAGTTTTTTTTTTTTTTTTTTTTTTTAACCAAGAAAAATTATTAGTAGCTTAAAATGAGTTTGTATATGCCTCTGCATGTATACAAGTAGCCCATTTCTTTTTTTGTTTGTTTGCTTTATTTATTTATTTATTTATTTTATTAAATCATAGCTGTGTACATTAATGCAATCAATACACTGGTTTTATAGAGCGTTTGACACATTTTCATCACACTGGTTAACATAGCCTTCCTGGCATTTTCTTAGTTATTGTGTTAAGACACTTATATTCTACATTTACTAAGTTTCACATGTACCCTAGTAAAATGCAAAAGTAGCCCATTTCTATTTCTAAGAAGTTAGGGTGTCAGAGGCCTTTTTGTAATTTGAGATAGCTCTGTAACTTTTAGTTTAAGTCGGCAGAGTTTTTAGCCATGTACTCTTTTAAAAATTTTGGCCTTTTTTTGTTTGTCTGAGTGATCTTCACTACCAAAATCCACACATTTCCTTTATAGTCAGATAGAATCCATTATATTTATTTCAGAGAAACTTCCCCCCTCTGCTGTTTGTTCCATCTTAATCCAGAGGGTTTATTTCACTTTAAAATATTTTATTATTTGAAAAAGTTAGACATTAAAAAAATGTATTTTCAAATCTAACACAATTTGCCCCATATATTCTCTGTAAATTTTGTTTCTGTTATAAAGCACTAATTTTTTCTTTAGCTCATCTTGCAATACCTTCCTGGGCATGCCTGGGTGCATCCAGTCGAAACTTTCAGTAATCTGCTGGGAGCTACCCTGAGCTAAATCCAAAGTTCTTTTATATATATTCTTATATATATATATATTTATTAAATCATAGCTGTGTACATTGATATGATCATGGGGCATCATACACTAGCTTCATAAACCATGTGACACATTTTCACCACAGTTAACATAGGGATTTTTTATCCTCTAAATTAATTTAGGCAATAACTTTGGCAATTGTGCCACTAATTCAAATGCCACTTTTCCAGATTGCAGTTACACTATCTCCACCAATGTTCTAGTCTATGCTAATAATGTTTTCATCATTTTTGAAACTTGCATGCCACTTAGCCTCAGATTTCACATTGTAGGAAGAGAAGTCCCCAGATGGCCCTGGTCACCCCAGGACTCTCCTGTCTTCTCATAGTTCTCAGAATAACTCTAAATACAAAATCCCGAGGTAAGGAGGAAATGGCTGCAGCATCCCCGGCTCTACATTCCTTCCTCCCAGTATACGACGTCCAGAATCGGCGGCTGAGTTCTCGTTGACTCTGCCATAAAAAAAACAACAAAACAAAAACAAACAAACAAACAAAAACAATAAAAACAGGTAAGGGTGCTTTTGGGGTCTTTCTGCTATGGTTTTATATGGGAAATGCAGAGACAAGGCAACCTGCCCTGAGAAGCTGCCCTTGGGGGACCAGCTCCCCGTGAACCCTAGACTTCTGTTTGCTCTTGCTCCTGTCGTGAGTAAGGAGCATGCGTTGCCTGGCTTACTGTGTGAATGTCTCCCCAGACTCAAGTGCTAGAAATCTTTGCACCCATTCCCAGGACGTTATTATGGCAAGGGCAGTATACTCATATGAAAGAACTTCTAGTGTGGAGACCAGACAGAAGACAGAAGTAAGAGGTTGATGCCTGCTCCGTTATCCTAAAGAAAGGCAGCACATTCATTTGTTTCTATCAGACTGGACAGAATACGTCCAATAGAATGCTGAAAGCTCGGTTATGCCACTGATATATTAATTAGGCATTTATCATCAGTGGCATAAAAACAGATATATCAAATAAAGTTTATGGATAATTTAATGTTCAAATGGAAATTATGCAAGAAAAGAATGAGTATCCCAAATGATGTTTATATGCCATTACGAATAAAGTGATTTTACAAGGATAGACCTTCTTAAGTTCAGAACTTGAAGCAAAACTAAGGCAGCAAAAAGAACAAACTCAAGGCCACAGCAAAACAAAATAAAAACTAAAGACAAAAGATGTAATGGACACACACACACACACCCTGACTACATGTTATTAACTATGTGACTTAGAGGAAAGGGGTAGGAAAGAACCTAGAGATGTGTTTCTAAAATAGTTTGTGTGAATAAATTACCACTCACATTTCAGGTCCACAGTGTCGTAAGCCAAGTGAGGATTAAATAATGGTTTGAAGTAAGGCTTCTCAAGCAGATTGAAGTTGGATAGAGCAATACAGGGCAGCTCAGAACCATTGTGGACCATTGCAGGCATCCTTTAACAGACGAGCTCTTGTTACTTAGTTACATAGTTACTGTCAGGCATCCTTTAAAAGACTAGCTCTTGTTACTTAGTTACATAGTTACTATCCTGTATCCCTTCATCTTTGTACATAGAGGGCTGCTGAAAAGAATCCAGCCATTGTTAAGTGCTTTCCATAGAATGTGGCTGCGTACTTCTCAGACAGCCCTCGTATTTTGATTTAAAGGTTTTTAATCTTTGCTGCCATTCAGAGTTTTATAAATATACCTACTTACTGTCACATCACATGAGCAAATAAGAAGCCATCCATTTTACACAATTGTTTAGGAGCGATATTCAGTGCCAAAAGTCTGACGAGCCCACCTCAGTCAAGTACTCTCAAGTGCCTGGAGAATGATTGTGAAGCTCTTGAAAGTGAAGTATTTTGCCCACTATTGTAACTATCTCAGATAGGAACAGGTCTGAGTGGATGCGTAACACATACAACTTGAAATGCTATTGATATTTTCAACATATCAACACAAAAGGACACTCAGAACTACAAAACAAAACACGAGATGCAACACTTCCTGAACACCTGACTGATTTCTAAAATATCTCTGAATGTTTATATAACTTTCAAAGGCAAGGATGGCCAATTAAATGATTGCTTAGGTAGAAATCAGGACCTGTTCACATAGTATGATTTTGAATGACCTTTTTTGCATTGCATTCAGTTTCAAGGAAAACAGGTAGTAATTGTTATAAATTGCCAGACTTTATTTGCCAAATAAATGAAACGAATGAGAAAATTTGTGGAATGAACAGTTTTAAGATTGTCACATGGAATCTAAGAAGTAAATATGCTGGAGAACAGTAAACTATGTTGACCTGATAATTGGATAACTAAACATGAAGGTAGAATTTATTAATTACCTTAAATATTGCCCATATATTCTTATGATATTTGAATTATATGTTGTAAACTAAGAGATACGACTATAATACTGATAATAATCTCACCTTAATTAGTATCTATAAACAAAAGGTACTTAGCTGCAAAATATATATAGTATATGAATATATGTGTGTAAATATGTCACTTCCTTGATTTATAATTTTTATGTTCATATAATTTTTTAGTGAAAACAGAATTATTTCTAAAATAGATTTTCTTGGATTTCTTTCTTGCCAAACTTTCATGTATTTTAGATGTAGTTAAAATACAGGAAAACATGAAGGACAAAAGGAAAAACAACCACATACTATATCACATTTGATATTTATCTTTGAAGTATTTATTTGTAATTATTTTAAGGAAAATAATTATAAGCACATTTGAGCTTTCCCACATATCTACAACCAAATCTTTGTCCTAGAGAAAACATTACTGTGAAGTCGTTGAGTAGTTTTCCTTAAATGTCCTGTGTCTTTGTTTTGTTGTTACTTAATAATATACTTATATCTCTATCCATAAATAATTTCAAGTGCTCCGTTTTGCTTTTTTTAATGTATCTAATAGGTACATACTTCAACAATATACTGTTTGTTTTCAAATGCAGGAAGCAGGCACTGAACTTTCCAACAGCTTGCTCTTAGTAATACTCACTGTGTTTCAAAGCCATTCATTTCTTCACTCACTGGATAGCGTACTTTGAGGTGCAAAAGTTAATTCTGATGAAGTTCAGTTCACTATTCTTTGTTGTTGATATTGCTTATACTTGTGGCATTATATTTGAGAATGTTGCAATTTCATCGTTATGAAATCGATCCCTATTTAAGAGTTATATCTTAAACTTTTATCTACTGTGAAAGTCTTTACTTACCTTGGATTTATTTTTACACACAATGTGAAGTAGGACTCCAACTTCATTCTTTTGCATATGGAAATCCTGTTGTATCAGCATAATTTGTCCCAGGAACTATTCTCTCCCCATTGAATGGTCTTGGAACCTTCATGGAAAATCAAGTGGCTGGAGTTACACAGATTTATTGTTGAACTCATGATTCTATTCTGCTGATTAATATACTGATCGTTGTGCCAGTTCCACTGGTTAGTATTACTGTAAATTTGTAAGAAGTTTAGAAGCTAGGAAGTGTCAGTCCTCCAAATTTGTGCTTTTCAAAACAGTTTTGGCTACTCAGGGTATCTTGCAAACTCTTGAATTTTGGGATTGAGTTTACCAGTTTTTGAAGGAGACACATCATTCAGATTTTAATAGGGATTGTATGGAAGATGTGGATCACTTTGGGGAGTGTCAGTGTTTTAATACTAATTCTTCAAATCCGTAAGTGTAAAGTATTTTTATGTAAGTTATTAATTCTTTTCATTAGTGGTTTTATTTTAGATGTCAGTTTACTCATATTTCACCTTCTTGGCTAAATATATTCATTTAATGCTACCATACATGAATTTTTTTCTTAATTTACATTTCAGAGTATTCATTGCTAGTCCATAGTAACACAACTGATTTTTGTGCTTTGATCTTGTATCCTGTAACTATGCTGACATTTTTTATTAATCCTAAGATTGTGTGTGTGCACATGCATGTGCCTTTAAAATTTCTATATGTAACATGGCATCTGTGAATTGAAAGAATTTTAGTACCGTATATACTCGAGTATAAGCCGAACTCGGCACAAATTTTGTGCCGGAAAAAACTCGGCTTATACTCGAGTATATAGGTACTTTCTTTTTTAACTAGATAGCTCTTATTTAGATTTTTCCTAAATTGCTGTGGCTTGGATCTCCAGAACAATTTTGAGTAGAAGTGGTGAAAGTGTATATGCTTGTCTTGTTCTTGGGGGAAACTTTTTAGTGTTTTATCATTGAGCTTAATGGTATAATGTTATCTAGTTTTTTAATTAATAATTAGGCTTTATTATGCTGAGAAAATTCTCTCTATTCATAGGTTGTTGAATATTTTTATTGTGAAGTGAGGATAGTTTTTTTTGTGAAATGTTTCGAGTGCGTCGATTGAGATAAGCATATTTTTGCTCTTTCTAACAGCATCTTGCCCTGAGTGTTTCTATTATTGCTATTGCTGCTGTGTTTATTTTTATGATGTTGAAAAACCCTTGTATTCCTGAACTAAAGTCCATTCTGTCATGGGGAACTATTTTTTTAATATGTTGCTAAACTTTATTTGTATTTTGTTAAGGTTTCTTCATCTATAATGATAAAGGATATTGGTCTATAATTTTCATTTCTTCTGATTTCTTTCTCTGTCTTTAACATGACAGTGATGTTGCCCTCATACTATGACTTAGAAAGTGTTTTTATCTCGTTCTACATTTTGGAAGGGTTTGCAAAGAATTGTCATTGATCCTTTAAATATTTTAAGGAAATCACCAATGAAACTATTTGGTTCTAAAACTTTCATTGTTGGGAAGTTTTAGAGGGAATCTCTTTATTTGTTACATGTCTATTCAGATTTTCTGTTTCTTCATTAGTCAATTTTGTAATTTTTGTGTTTCTAGGGATTTGTCCATTTCATCTTGCAAATTTAATTCATGATGTACAATTTTCATAGTTTTACCTTATCAGTCTATGTTTGTAAGGTTTGTCATAATGTAGTCAGTTTTATTTCTGAGTTTAGTAATTATTTCCCCTGACACGCTTAATCAATACAGCTAGGTTTTCTAATTTTGTTGATCTTTCCAAATAACCACTTTTGGTTTTGTTATTTCTACTTTTTTTAAACTTCCATTGCAATCTTTATCATTGTCTTCTTTTTATTAAATTGGTAAACTAATTAGGAGGGCAAGAAAGATATTCTTTAAATAAGAATTCTTCATAATTTATGTAGATAATCCTTCCTCAAGAATGAAAAGGAAAAGTTTTCACTCTATAATGTAGGAGTGACCATTACTTTCTTTCAAAGAAAACAGTATAAAAAAAGAGGGGGTAGAGTGCCTTTATATTGCTGAAATTTGGTAAAAACTACTTTAGATCAAAGGCCACATCAGTAGTTCAAAATTACGTGCACAGTACATACCTGAGATAGGTTTGGATGAAGACAGTCTCTGCAGTCTACAAAAATATAATCCAAATACAACCAAAGGAAAGAGTCAAAGTCCAGTAAAGGGACATCCTGTGAAAGATTTGACCAGCACTTCTTCATCTGTCAAGGTTTCCCAAAGCAAAGGCATTCAGAGGGACCATCTCAGCGAGGAGGAGCATGAGGGGATATAGCAAGTGAATATAATGTGATCTTTTAGAAAGGAACTTGGAACAGGAGGAAAAAATAGATACAACCTGAGGAAATCTGAATAAACTACATGCTTTAGTTAGTACGAATTCACCAACATTGGTTCATTAATTGCATTAAATTTACCCTTATTATGTAAGTTAGTAATAATAGTCAAACTCTATAAGGGAGTATTTGGAAACTTTCTATAGTGTCTTTTCAAGTTTTACCCTATTCTTTAACTGTTTCAAAATAAAGTCTATTTTTCAAGAGGCTGGGCGCAGTGGCTCATGCCTGTAACCCTAGCACTCTGGGAGACCAAGTCAGGTGGATTGCCTGAGCTCGCAGGTTCCAGACCAGCCTGAGCTAGAGCAAGATCCCATCTCTAAAAATAGCCGGGTGTTGTGGTGGGCGCCTGTAGTCCCAGCTACTCAGGAGGCTGAGGCAAGAGAATCTCTTGAGCCCAAAAGATTGAGGTTGTTGTGAGCTATTATTCCACAGCACTCTACCCGGGGCAACAAAGTGAGACTCTGTCTCAAAACAAAACAACACAAACCAAAAGGCTATTTTTCAAAAAGTTACCTCTTTAACATGAAGAACACCTCTATAATTTGCACCCATGTATTATGATTGAAATACTTTTATTATAATGATCTTCTTTTATTATTACTAATGTCTCAGTCTCAAATATATTAAAAACATTTAGGAAGCATAGTTTTAAAGTTTGCTCTTAATTTATTTTATATGAACAATTTTTTTTATTTTACCTATTTTTCTATATTAATCACAGCAAATCAAAATAACTAGAAACCATATCTTCTTTTTATCAAAGATGCTTACTTATAATCTAGTATAACAGAAAAAGTAATCTTTTCCTACAATGGAAAAGCACATTTTATTTCTTTCTAGATTATGAATTTCTTTGCCTCACTAAAGTTGATTCATAGTGTCATAATTGCTATAAAATTAGAAACAAGATATTGATTGTGACAATAATGAGTGGCTGTTATTGCCAAATGCTAAGGACAATAATGCTCAATAACAGTGCTAATTCTAGAGTTCTCCATAGGGAGTTCTTAAATATACATACATAATTAAAGTAAGATGTTTTTAAACCTCCTATTCTCTACAGAAAAACACATAAAGCATTTTTAGTAAACAACCAAGACCAGGCAGTTGTGTACACTGACTTCTTTTATGTTTATTTATGTGTCTATTGTATGTGAAGCATTTTTATGTCCTATAGTGAATCTAAAATATGAAGAGTTCCTCCAGCATCCCCACACCTGTATCCCACTTCTCTGTGCTTTTTTGTTAGAGACAGAGTCTTACTTTGTTGTCCTCGGTAGAGTGCTGTGGCATCGCAGCTCACAGCATCCTCCAGCTCTTGGGCTTAGGTGATTCTCCGGCCTCAGCCTCTGGAGTAGCTGGAACTATAGGCGTCCACCACGAGCCTGGCTATTTTTTGTTGCAGTTTGGCCAAGGCTGGGTTTGAACCTGCCACCCTTGGTATACAGGGCCGGAGCCCTACTCACTGAGCCACAGGCGCCGCCCTCCTCTGTACTCTCACTATCCATGTGACTTTTTATGATTTCACCTCTTTTCTTCATCATCTTCATCCCAATACCATCTTTTGGCTGGCTATTTTAATGGGCAGTTTTAAGCCCAACTCAACATAAGCTAAGTTTAACAGATAAAAATGTATACATTTTTAAAGAAAGATGGAGACTTTACCTCGTTCATGTTTACATGGATGGAGCTGGAAAATATTCTTCTTAGTAAAGTATCTCAAGAATGGAAGAAAAAGTATCCAATGTACTCAGCCCTACTATGAAACTAATTTTTGGCATTCATATGAAAGCTATAACCCAGTTATAACCTAAGAATATGGGGAAAGGGGAGAGGGAGGGGAGGGAAGGGGGAGGATGGGCGGAAGGAGGGTGATTGATGGGATTACACCCGCAGTGCATCTTACAAGGGTACATGTGAAACTTAGTAAATGTAGAATATAATTGTCTTAACATAACTAAGAAAATGTCAGGAAGGCTATGTTAACCAGTGTGATGAAAATGTGTCAAACTGTTTATAAAACCAATGTACGGTGCCCCATGATTGCATTAATGTACACAGCTATGATTTAATATTAATTAAAAAAAATATATAGAAAGAAATAAAATGTGCTTTTCCATTGTAGGAAAAGATTACTTTTTCTGTTATACTAGATTATAAGTAAGCATCTTTGATAAAAAGAAGATATGGTTTCTAGTTACTTTACCTTCTTTCTTTAATTCACAAGTTCATTGAAATAGGAACCTATAGTAACTTCAGTATAAACTTTATTTTTTAAACCTTATTTTAGCATGATGCCTTATACATTTAAATCCACTTATTTAAATAGTGAACATCACACTAACTATTCTTAAGTATACAATTGTGTATCTACCTCCACCAACTCCACACAGATATCTAGAGGTCACCTCTAAGTTCATATAGTGTCTCCCCAAATTCAATATTGAAATCTAATTCCCAACATAATGTTATCTGGAGGAGAGGCCATTAGGGAGTAATTAGGTCATGAGGGTAGAGCCTTCGTGAATAAGATAAGTGTCCTTATAAGAGACTAAAGAGTTCGTGTACCCTGTTTCTGCCCTGCAAGAATAAAAGGGTATTCAGCTGCCTCCATCCTGGGAGAGAACCCTCACCAGAGCTCAAACATGCTGGAACCCTGATCATGGAGTTTCAGCCTCCAGAACTGTGAGAGATAAATGTTTGTTGTTGTTTATCCCCACAGTAAAAAGCTGAATAAAAATCAACAAAAGTATTCTATTGTGGACAGACTTTGTTACAAATTAACTTAGGCAAGCAACATATTCAATCAAGTTTGCAACTTTGGTCCTTAGTAGAATAATCTTGCCCCAAATCATCTATTTCTTTTATAAAATATTGACCCAAAAAATATATATGCGTAGTTTCTTGAGAAAATTAGAGTGGAATTTGAGAAAGAATGTACATTGTAATAACTCATTTCATTAATAATGACTTGCAACTCTCTCAAAGATATATGTGTATATATATATATATGTACTTTTTTAATCTACAAAACTATTGTTCTGTTAATAAAATAATTCTTGATTATAAAAGTGTTGAAAAGCTCTGAGTGTGCCTAAGTATTGGAATGCCTCTCTTTTTTGTATTTTCCATTCCACTGTAGTCATTTAGGGACAACTGAATGTCACTGACATTTCGGACACATGTGAACTGTACCAAAATACTCTTCCATAGAGGGAAATGTCAGGTAGCCAGGCAGATGTGAGCAGGGTGAATGATGGATAGTAATTATTTTGGACTGGTCTGGGTCAGTCTGACCTGGACTATTACGGTTTGCAGGTGGGTCATTATTAAGACCTTGTTGGTGGGTTGTTTGCCAGATCTTGCAGGTGGGCTGTTTTGAGAACAAAGTTGGTTAAGACTCCGGGAGGCTTCCAAGAAGCAGCTGATATTCCTAAAAGTGTATATAAAACTTAGAGGCTGTGTTCCTCACAGCCTGCAGTCTTTAGGGTGAGGTCCTGACTGCTGTGCAGGTCGTTAACATGAACTTTCCTTCCTTGTTAAAACTGTACTTGCCTTTACTCTCTACAATTGTTCAGAAAATACCTCAAGTCAACCCACCACTCTAACATTGTGAGCCAGCTAGGAGGACGTGTGTGTCCTGGATTTACTCTCCCCCAACTCTTCCTATTTTTACAACTGAGGAGGTACAGATGGTTGTGGTGGGAGAGAATATCAACCAGAAATGGTAGGAATTTGATGGGGGTCTCTTAATTTGACACCAAAACAATATCTAGTAAAAACAGAAGCTAGAAAGGGATAGAATCCGTAGCAACCAGAACAGAAAAAACCTTAGATGTCATCACAGCTTTGTTAAACGAGACTATTCCTCACTTGGGTTTACCTAAATCCTCTCAAAGTAATAATGGACCATCGTTCATTTCTACCATTACACATGGCATCCCCAAGGCTTTGGGCCTCACTTAATAACTCTTGGGGACCTCAGTCTTCATGAAGAGTAGAAGGGGGTGGGAAATCAATATTTAAAACAAACTATTAGGAAATTGACTCAAGAAACTTTACAGCCCTGGATCCAGGTTTTACCTGTTACAATATTGAGAACAGACCTGTTCCCAAAAAGGCTTCAAATTTCACCCCTTTGCAATTTTGTTTTTAATTTATTTTTTATTTTTTATTTTTTGCAGTTTTTGCCCGGGGCTGGATTTGAACCCACCACCTCAGGTATACGGGGCCGGCACCCTACTCCTTTGAGCCACAGGCGCCACCCCCACCCCTTTGGAATTTTGCACTAGCAAAATTCTAATCAGATTCTCTAATAGATCCTGAAGCCCTTGCTGTCCATTAATGTGCTAGTTCTTACAAATTCCAACAAGGCATTTCTGAATTTTCAATTTCTAGACCAAGTATAATAGAAACTCAGCCTCTTTTTTCTCTAGGCACCTAGGTTTTTATATGAACCCATCAAGATAACAATCCCCAATCTCAGGTACAGGGAATCTGGAAGGGACCCTTTGTGACACTGATGTCCATGGCCACAGGCACTAAGGTGGATCCACATTCCCGGGTGCAGGCATGGGCCTCACTGTTGAAGACTACAAATAGACCCTGCTGGTTCTTCTGGACCTTTGGAAAAGCACCAAATTCAATACAAATGGCAAGTAGAAAAGGCATTTTGATGACTTTGATATTTCCACTCTTAAGCCCTATCAATATATGCACACTAATTTTCAGATCCTTTATTTTCAGCTGCATAAACAGACATTTCTTCTAGCTTACAGACTACCAGCTAGAAGATGCCAGTTACCACCAGGTATCAGCAGTTATAACAAGATAACGACACTCATGGCAACTAATACAGCAATGGACAAGTACAAAATTGTGTACCGTTATAGAGGTGGAAGGGATGATAAGGTTAATCAGTCCTTTTGGCTTATTATTTTGAAAAGTGTCTATCTTTCATCACTTACACTGTTTGGTATTTAACATTATTTTTAAAGCAAATGTCCATATTCAAGGCCCTGTGGAGGACCAGCGTAGCAAGTAGCATAGCGTCATCTTTCAGTTTTCTCATATCCCAATTTAAAGAGAGGGTGAGAGAGACACATTGGGCCAAAAGACAAGCACATCCACAGGAGTTTGACTCACTGCAACTTATGCTGTAAAACTGCCATACTCACATGTCATGACTTGAACAGTGAAAAGAAAAGGACTTGTGGGTTTAAAGATAAAAAATAAATAGTAGTTTTTTCATTGGGAGTAATCAACAATGAAGGTAATGAGTTCAGCCATGTGTAACACAGAAAACTGGTCAAGGGCAACCCGGGCACTGGCCAAAATGAAATTGTTCATGAGCGGAAGCTGAAGTTTGCAGTACTAACAAATCGATGCTGTCTGTAGGTCACACTGGTGAAAAGTAAAGCCTCTCTTGGGTTTTATGTAATGATGACAGATGGTTAACAAAGCCATCAGGGTCATTAAGAGATCAGGTAAAATGAGTTCCATTTTATAAATACGACTGTTCATTACAATTGAAACAATTGTTGTCTTATCTCAATACCCTTAAGCAACCTAACTTTCATAAATGTTTTTAGTAACTCAGCAAAATCAATGGACTAGGGGTTGATAGATTCAAATGTTAAGGCTGGCTTCCTCTTCTACACTGTAGGAAGACTATTTGGACAATTGGCTCCAATTATCTTCCTTTGTTAAGGAACTATGACTGTTTGGAATTATTACATAATACCTGAATATATGTTTATTTTAATCCCATGAATTGTTATTTTAATTTAAGCAATATCTTCCCTATCAGTGTGAAACTTATGTGCGCAGTTATCCCCAATCCGGTATGTTTAAGACTAACCGTAACTGATCATCTTCTTCTGAGAGTGATCATGAAGTTGTCCCTGGGGTACACACCCAAACATCTGGTCATCAAGGAGTTCAACCTTGTCTATTAGCCCTCTGCATATATTTCTCCATTCCCGATTCCCTGGTAATTTGATATTTCCCTCACTAGATGAGAGGTGGGTTTCCCTTTGAGTGTGCTGGGCACTGGGACAGATTGATAGGTTGAGGGATCCAGTGAAGTAGGAAAATCCTTCATAGACATGTTCGTAACAAGGCATACTAACTTCATTTCACTCTAACTCAACTAGTACCACAGTGGTCTCCTTGGAACAGAACATAATTATACCTTTGGAATATAGTGGTAGAAAGAGAACATTACCACTCATAATCTATGGAAGACAGGAAATTTGAACATTAAAAAATAGTGCTAAAAGGGGTTTGTAAAGACATATATGAGGTTGGACAGTTAAGTTAGTGAACGTATGCTAGAAAAAGTGCTACAGACTTCCTTGCTGAATGTGACCACCACAGTCTCCTTTGAAGTAGCCCCCATGGGAAGTCATGCCCAAGTGCCAGCACCAGGTCCACCATTCACATTCCCTATATCATTTTGGTGCCATTTTTCTACATAAACCCATAAACCTTTTTTTTTTTTTTAAACTGGTTGTACCACTGTTCTCAAATATCCTTTTGTTGGAAACTCTACCCTTTCTCTTAATGTATTTCTACATGAAGTTCACCCCAGTAGGTCTGAATTGGCAATTTTCTTAAAATCTTTTCCTAATACCACCAGATGCTGCCAAAGTTCTTTTTCTGCTAAATGTAATTGTGCATTTTTCTTGACATTTATCATATTCCTTTTTAATTACAGGCATTTTCCTGTGTTTTGAATCTAAATAATCTGGCATAAATTACTTAAATGTAACAATAGCAATCGCAGCAACCTTGAGACAATACCAGCTAATCTTTATTAAATCCTTCTGTAGGTGAAAATACTGTTCAGAGAATGTCCCATCCCAATAAATTCTTTGCTCAAATTTCAGGCATTCATTGCCTAACACAGATATAAGTAAAGATGAGTCTCCCCGGGTGCAGTTTCTCCCATTGAATTAATCTGTACACGTTTTCTGCTCCCCTCCCCCCACACTCAACACTTAAAGATAGAATAGAGGGTAGCAGGATTAGACATTGCTGTTTCAAATAGTGACAAGAGATTTACCAGTCCTTAGTGATTTTAAATTTGAGCTAGTCAAATGTGTTGGATGTTCACAATTAGATTTCAAAGCCTGGGGATAACTTCCCATGGCTGCCCCTCCTACCTCTGTGTTCCTCATTCCATCCTCACCAACATCTTCCCCTTTTCCAGGAAAGTAGAAGATGTTTGTGCCTAAATGCAATTAGCAGTCCAGTTTCTGCAGAATTTCAGACATCTCAAAACTTTTTGTTTTCTACTCTCCCTACTTCTTTGGGGTTCCAAGTTCGCAGTGTTTTTGTTACAACAACTTTCTGAAAAACTAAGGTCTCTGCATTTCCCAGGTGTTTGCTCTATTGGACAAAAGTCACACCTGTAAATCCCTTCTAGTAATTACTCTAACGTTGAGGAGTCCCGTAGACAGAAGTGAAGGACAAGTG
Organism: Loris lydekkerianus; assembly: GCA_963574355.1. Classification (NCBI taxonomy): domain Eukaryota; kingdom Metazoa; phylum Chordata; class Mammalia; order Primates; family Lorisidae; genus Loris; species Loris lydekkerianus. The sequence continues at coordinate 18,146 of CAUYPK010167265.1, forward strand.
AGTCAGCTTCCTACAAGGCTGATTATTAGATCAAGAGGGTCTGTGAGGCAAAATTTAATAACTTTAAAAGGCCATTTTTGTGACAAAATATTCTGATCATTTTGATCTTCGAAGTTTTAACAAATGGTTATATACTCACACCCAAGTTTTATCTAGAGATCATGTTTTTCCTCACAATTTATATAAACAGTTTTCTAATTTTAGCATCTTCTCTCCTCTGGAAAAGCTCAGAATTTTGAAAGTTATCAAGTCCTTTCAGATTAGAAGTTCTTTTTAAAAATCATCTTTCTGGGCAGTGCCTGTGGCTCAAAGGAGTAAGGCACTGGCCCCATATGCCGGAGGTGGTGGGTTCAAACCCAGCCCTGGCCAGAAACTGCAAAAAAAAAATAAAATAAAATAAAAAATAAATAAAAAAAATAAAATTTGTCTTTCTATATTCTCGCATTTTACTATAAGCAGCAAGAGAATAAAATGACATCTCTAACACTTTTCTTGAGGATCACCTTAGCTAAAACTGATTCAGGATGAAAGAAGGTTAAAGGGGTTACAGGGCGGAGGGAGGGAATTATAACCTTCTATAAAAGAAAGTTGGGAAGGGTCCTGAAGGGATGGGAATTTGGGGTGGGTGTGACCTCGTTGATTAAGCACGTGATGTTCCAGCAAAACATGACTCTTAGCCTGCTCTAACAGAAACCAAGTTGGTCACTTACGTTGTAACTACCAGAGACAATTTTGCTCAGTTCTTTATCTGTGCGTGTTAAGGGCCTCCCTTTTTCCAGTCTCAGATGTCGTGTTCCTCATTTCCTTTGGAGCCGTCCCTGGTGGTATCCTCAAAGTTCTGTTTCACAGTAGCCTAAGGACACTCATTCTTTACCCTACTCTTCAAATACTCCACAGCCTTTGACCATATTCCCTTCTAAAGCCACTCCTGGACTTTTAGTATTATTGTCAGGTACTTCAGGTACCCAAATCTGTCTGTTATTTACCACTGTGTCGCAAATCGCCACAAACTTAACGGTATAATGCAGTGCCCATTCGTCATCTCAGACTTAGTGAGGGTCAGAACCCCAGACGTGGCTTAGCTGAGTCCTCTCCTCCCGGGTCTCTCCCGAGGTTGTAGTTGAGATGTTGGCCAAGATTGAGACTCATCTGAGGTTCTGCTGGGGAGTGGATCATCTACCAAACTCAGAGGCTCTTTGGCTGGATTTGCTTCTTTCTAGACTGTCAGACTGAGGGCTCAGCTCCTCCCTGGGATTTGGGAGGCTGCCTTTAGTTTCTTGCCAAATGCGTCTGCTCAACATGATGCCACACTTCATGCAAGTTTGCAAACAGAGTATTTGGTAGAGAGGCTGCTGGCAAGGCGAAAATTATAATACTGTGTTATATAATCAGTAAAGTGGCATTGTATTTCTTTTTTGGATTCTGTTTGTTGGAAGCAAATAATACCTCCTCCCTATAGTCAAGAGGAAGGTATTGCCTTTGGGATGGGTACTAAGAGGCACAGATATTGGGATTGTTTTAAAGTCTGTCCACTACTGGAGGTGAAACCATATAACTGAGAACTTTTGATAATCCTAGATGGTATAAGAAAGTATAACAGTGAGATAGCAAAGAGTCATTGCACCCAAATTTCAATTTTGTAATCTCTACCTCTGATTAAAAGGAATAAAAAAAATTTCATAAAAATTTAAAATACTTCTAGGATAGAATATAAATATGATATATTGTTTTTTATCATAATCACCATTCCAATTAAACATAATCTTCACATACAGTTGGCATGGAATAACTGCTAACATTTATCATGAATTTATGTTTAATATATGTCATCCTAAAAGCAATATCATGAGCACCGGCCATAGCCATGAGTTCAATTCCCCCCATGGAATGACTACACCTGTGTGTTTCTGTGTGTATATCATATACTACACACAGATGTCTACACTCAGAAGAAGCTACAGCCTTTCTAAGCATTTGTTTCTTCATCTATAATATGGGTAGTGTAAATGGTGTTTGCTTTAAGCAGATATCCAGAAATGATATGAGTTAATAAATATCTTATCAGAGTGTTCAGCAAAAAGACCTCAAAAGTACTGATTGCTTGAGTGCCACGCCTTTTCTTGCACATTTTCTGTCCACCCCCCATCATCCTCTCATTCCCTGCCTCTTCACACTCTCTCTTTCCGATCTCTTCCCTCCAACCATTGTCCTTCTCTCTAATATAAAATAAATGTATACTTTTATGTCCAACATTAATTGTTGATTAATAACATATAATGTTTTATAATATAAGGGTCACGAACCAAGAAAACTGTTGTATAGACAGTAGAATACACAAGCAAAAGTTCAACCATCAAAGAGAACAACAAGAAAGTAAGATCCAAAGGAAAGAAGCTCACTCACTGCAAAAGTCATAATAAGTTCCTGTTAAGGCTACCATAATCCCATGATAGAATGGGTAAATGCTGATTGCACGTTTTTATATAATAACATACTCTATCAGTGCTCACCAGAAGTGAGGAATCCATTGCTGGCTTTGCTCTGGCCTTGAGTTAATACATCCCTCAAGATATCAATGGGTACCTTAGTCTTGTTGTATAGCCTGCCCATAACCATTACAAAGTTATGCGTCCAATGAAAGGAAAATCAAAAAAGCAGAGCTCATTCCATTGGCATTCTATCTTGACCTAAAAGCCACTAATCATTAAACAGTCCCCATAGGCTGCAGATTCTACACCAGGGGGACCCATCCTGGAGCTAGGGTGGCAGGGCACCAAGCCACCAGCATCATTACATTTATAATCAGTTTAAATTGTTTGTGAAGATGCATATTTAACCTCTTTAAGAATCACATTCAGAACATTTTCTAATATCAGATCTTAGATGTTAGACATTGGAAGCTTGATTCTGGAAAATGTACACAACAGTTTCAATGTAAAAAAAATCTTTTTTTAGGAACACGTGTTGTCCTCAGTGAACACACTTTGCTCCTAGCATCTGATGAGAACCTGGTCTTCAAGAGAAAAAGGAATCATTTGCCGTCTGTTTGAAACCCCTGCTTCTGTGTGCGCAAATGAACCCACTTTTATGCTTTGTATTATTTTACTTTGAATATCTATTTTGAATTTGCATAATTATGCTTCAAGTCTTCATAATTTTTCAGAATAGTTTACATGGACCATAACATATAAATAAAAGAAATAAAACATTTGAAATAAATACAAGGGAGCTAAGAAATGGAAAAGAGAAAATGTCCCTCTAAGCCAGTATTTAATACTGAAAAAACATTCTCTTTAATGATCGGCCACTCATTTCATTTTCATTTCCCCTTTCATTGCCAATGCCTGTGTTTAAAGCCATTTGTTTCTTCATCTATAATATGGGTATAGTAAATGGGTATAGTAAAGTAAACGACTTCCCCCTCCACATTATGCCCACTCTATAAACTCTCGCCGCGACGGAGAGCTGAGAGTCGGGACCATCAGCCCTTGTGACCCATGCCTCCCTCCAGTGCTAGATTTTCACCACCACAACCGCTGAGCTTGAAATATCCTCTAAGGTGTGAGGTTTCTTCCAGCCTCTCTATTATGGCTCAATCATGTCAAATTGAACTTCAAATTATTAATCTACCTCTGGTTCATATCTTCTGTAAATCAGCTTGTCTTCATGTTCTCCAGACCTCTAAGCATTACCTCTCTGGTTAAATGATGACATGGATAACTCCCAAATCTATGGGTAACTCTACTTTTTGAGCTTTAATACAGAAGTTTCAACTGCTCACTGGGTATTTCATATCAAGGTCCCATTATTCCTTAATTATCATGTCCAGGGGAAGGCAGAACATGCAATGTCCTCAAATTCACGCTCTCAAGTTTTTCAACATGGTAACAAATAAGTCATCCCCATTACTGGTCAAGTGTAACTAGACATGCTACACACATCCATTTTATCTGCAACTCATACACTTTTTGGAAATGTTCTCTTTTACTTCCAACAAGATCTCTTAAAATGTGTTTGGACACCCCTCGTATGAGATGAAAGGGCTTTCCAGAAAGCATCCAGCCATTGGGAATATTATTTTTCATATTACATAAGATATATTTCTTGTTACATATTATATAATTCTTTTTTCATATTACATAAACAGTAAAGGTCAGTTATCATTAAAGTTCAGTAATCATTTACTAGATATTTTTATAATTATAGAGCATATAATATACTTGTTTGTATCACCATGGTAAAATATACAGATCCTACTCAATGTGGAGTTAGTAGGGCAAAGTAAAGCAAAATAAATTATCGACCTGACAATTTTATCTTTTGTTAAAATTTCTTTGCAGAGAAAATTATACAGTGCTACTTGGAACATATGAGTAAACATTCTTCTGTCAGCATTATTAAACTGTGAAATTAATAAATGATTGTTTTTATCATCTCATGGTTTTTGGTTATTTCTGTGTGCCTTTTAATTCTTTAATTTTGCAATGGCCCCATCATCCAACCTAATTATCAAGAGTATAAATGGCAATCATTTCACTTTTCTAATTTGGGGGGAGATGTTTAAAGGACAGTTAAAATTCCAAAGGATGGCCTTCAAGCTGTGTATACACTGTTGCTCGAGCTACGAGTTATTACAATATATATGGAAAACAGTATGGAATTTTTTCTGAGAACTAAAAGTAGACCTGCCATTGGATCCAGCAATCCCACTGGTATCTACTAAAGGAATAAAAGTCATTTTATCAAAATGTCACTTGCACTCAAATGTTTAGTGCAGCACAATTCTTAACTGCAAAGAGGTGGAATCAACTCATGTACCCCTCCGTTCTTGAAAAGATTAATAAAACAGATTAACTGTATTATATATATATGATGGAGTACTACTCTGACATTAAAAAATGATGAATTAACACCTTTTGCAACAATCTGGATGGAACAGGAGACCATCTCTTAGGTGAAATATCTGAAGAATGGAAAAACAGACATGTACTTGCTACTAAATTGGAACAAATGGATGAGCACACATGTGTACAGAGAAAGTAAAGCTCAAAGGAAATCAGCCAGGGCAGAGGAGAAGAGAGGGGAGAGCAAGAAGCTGACTAACAGATGCAATGAACACTATCTGGGTAGAGGCACACCGAAAGCAGGGTCTCAAGCAATACAGCAGCTGTCCACATTACCAAAACATCTGTACCCCTACAATACTTTGAAATAAAAAACAAATTTCTAGTTATTATGGTTACATTTATAGGGTGCATGTGATGTTTTGATACATATAATAATGATCAAATCAGGATAACCGGGGTATCCATCACCTCAAGTATTCATTATTTCATTTCTAATGAAGCATCCCAATTCCACTGTTTGAGTTATTAATATTTTAAAATACACAAAAATTATTGTTAATGATAGTGGCCTAGAGAGGGTGCCTATTTATTGAGAAATTCTGCATAAATCAGTCCTACTAATAGATGCAAGCTGCTGTGAGTAATGCCAGCTGTTGGGCATTTTCCCAGCACGCCCTCTGAGGCCCCATGTCACCCACCCCTAGAGACTCCTCCAGAGTCCCCTTATTGGGGAATATGAAAGACTGTCAGCAGAGTTTTAACCTCTTCTCCAAAACATAAACTAGGAAATTTACTTTTTAAATGTGTGTTAATTGTCACATCCTATAACATGTGGTAGATAATGCATATATTGGGTTGAACAGTGTCATTCTTCCATGTGCCAAACTTACCACCAAAATGTATGTCCACCCAGAATCTCAGAATGCGACCTTATTTGTAAGAGTCTTTCTGGAAAGAACTAGTTAAGAGGAAGTCCTACTGGGTTGACAGAGGGTGCTAAGTTCTATGGCTGGTCACCTCACAAGAAAAGGAGGAAAGACAAAGAGTCCCATGGACAGACAGAAGACGTCCATGTGATCACAGAGGCATAGGTTGGAGTGAACACCTGCAACCGAGGAGGTCCAAGGATGGCAGCCACAACCTATGTCTGGGAAGAAGCAAGGAGGATTCTTCCCTGAGGAAAGGAAGATGGTTCTGTAAACACCTTCACTTTGAACTTCTAGTCTCCCTAACTATGAAAGAATGAGTGTCTTGTTTTAAGTGACATGCTTATGGCAGTCTTCAGAAATTAAAAACATTGGATTGGTAAAGTTGGTGGAGAGTGAAGTTATAAGTTGTAAATGTCTTAACGAGTTATCTGGAATGGAAAACTTTCAGTACAAACGGTAACATATAAATAGAATCCAGAAAATAATACCTTTTAAATGGCTGCTTGATCCAGAAGCCTAAAGGCTATAAATAAGCATTATACATTTATTTAGACATGATCTTCTCTTCAGTTCATCTGTATTCTTGACAGTTAAAAAGCTTAACAACAGTTTGGAATTCTTCCTAAAGATAAGCGTAAGGACACAGCCTTTAATGAGACTATTTCATGTAGCTATATATAATTACAAATATGAAGCAAGAAAGATTTAGCTAGAAGAATTTCCACTTGAACATCACCATCAATCTATGCAATATTTAATAGAGTTTAAAGTTTTGGTTGTTAGAAAGAACAAAAACAACAACAGAAAACTTTAAAAAATTACCATTTGCTTCTTGAAAGTTAGAAATGCTGTTCATTTTGGAAAATAGACTACAGAGCTGTTATGTTAATTAAATTTTTGGCAAACATTATATTTCAATTGAAAGGCAGAGAATTTGTCTAAAACCTGCCTCTTGTAAATTCGTAAAGAGTTTTTGCCATTGCCAACATTAATGTATAATCAGCAAAGAATGAATACTTCAAAATGATAAGTTAATTATGAGTGTTTATTTTCAGTGTCAAGCTAGTCTCGTGTGACTGATAAAACAATAAAATAATTCACGTGAGGTCATTTTGATAATGCTACGTGGAATTCAAGTCGAAGGAAAATTGATCATCAGCTGCCTCAAGGCAGATTCACGTGAACGATATTTTACTTTTTGTGGCGATTTTATGTTTGTTTTTTTTTCAGCTTAAAACTGCATAAAATGTCAAGAAAGTGAATGCCTCTAAGTAAAATACAATACACATCAACCCAAATAATTAAAAACAAACAAAAAAATGTGAACTTACTGCTTTCCTAGTATAGATAATAGGTTTGCTCAAGGGTACTAAAAGCAGAAATGGTATTACATGTTGTCAAGAGGGCAGAGATTGCTGAAACATGCAGACTCATTAAAGGAAACAGAAATGTTTTACTTATAAAATTAGATGTATAAAAAAAATATAGAAATCTGTAAACAAAGAGGTGTATGACGTGTATCTGACATCTTTTTACCTTTGCCATTGTGTTTTCAGATGCCATAAAAATAGGTAATAGTTGCATTTTACATTTAGAAAAGTTTGCCTTGTGTTTTCTTTGAAATAAACAATCATAATTAATTTATCAAAATGTTCTAATTTCTGGGGCAAGGACAGAAATATTTTGTGGAAGCAAGTGGATTGACATCGTACATACATTAGAAGTCTGATGCAAAGAATGAGTTACACAATCAGGCAGTGGTCATGAGGGGACAGCGGAGATTTACGATTCCTCACAGGTATCAAAATCAGGTGACTAGGTAAGTTATTGTGCCATTCTCTGGGATAAATAAAAATGACATAATAATAAGTTATATGAAAAAATGGTTTTAGATGTTTCTGAAACAAGCCGGAGGGGATGACCATCATTCTTGATGGAGCCATGGAGAAATGTGAGAGAAATTATTTTATGTACTTTTTGAAGTGCAGGAGAGAGAGAGAAAGAACAAGAGAGAAAAACAGAGAAAGAGAGAGAGAAGAAGAGAAAGCAGAGGTTGGGGAAGTGAAAGAATATAGATGAGAGCAGAACCTGACCCCAGGAACATTTCAAAGTTGTACTGAAGTACAGCTGAGGCCGCAAGTTTAACATCCATTTACTTTCCATGTCATAGATGACGGACGTGAGAAAATGGCTATTTGTCATGACACCAGAGTGGCTGCACAAGAAAGAAAGAAAGGGAAAGGAAGGGTGCTGGGGCCCCTGGAAAAAGACTGTGGACGTAAAGTATAAAGAATCCCGGTCTCCAAGGAAAGGGGCATACGCAATTCTGAGGGAAGCTTAGTAAGAGAAAAGGAAAAGTTAGAAAATAAGAGTGTTGGCGACTCTGAAGGACATTTTAAAGTAGCAGGCACAAGAGGGCAAGAGGTCTTGCTGGGCAGTGGTCTATGCCTTGCTACATATAGGTTAAGAAAAAGAATGAAAAATTCCTAAGGAATTTGAGAGGATACATTGTATTTGCAACCATCAAGTAGGTGCCCCACACCTGCGCGGCACTTTGCATGGCTTTTGTATTATACAGATCCAGTGATCTGGACACAGGAGAGATAATCAACAGCTTGGGAATTCTTGTATCCAAGGCATTTAATTGCATTCAAATACAATACCAGGAAGTTTTTAAAAAGTGAGAGCTTCTCCTCCAATTGAACAGAGGAAAACAGACCAATTTGAAGGTCAATTTTGCTTATAACAATATAGGAGAGAGAGTGGCCTTTGTTTTTGCTAAATGAGTCAAACAGATCAAGACCTGTGAGTCTGGGTTGTACGTGCCAAGGGTGTGCAGAGGAATTAAGTTGGCCAAATAGCAAAGTCTTCATTGAATGGGGTTGGATAACCCAGAAGTGTTCTGGTGTCAGTTGTAAAAATAAGGATCATATTGTTAATATTAAATCAAAAGTAGTCCATGGCCAAATGAAAAATTAAAATGATTGCTTGCAGAAGATAAAGCAGAGCAGCCCTGTCCATGCTCTAGTGCACCATGTAATGAGCACCCTTCCTGGAAAAAAAAGATGGGACTAAGAGGAACGATTGAAGGGACCATCCCATGTGGCATTTTTAAAATGTCAGATCATGTCACACACCTAAGAAAGTGATAGACATTAACCTGTGCTCATTTACCAGGATAGAACTTGTCCTGGTGTCTCTAAAGAACTATCTTTGCCAACTACAAGAAGGGGTGTGTGGCATGTGGAATGTGTACGTCTGGGGGACTCATCTGCACGCTCTGGTACTGAGAACCTCGGCGCTTCAATGGAGGGACAGGCATGCTTTCAAGAAGAAGGAAAAATTGGCCCTTAGAGGAATGTTCCCATAGAGAGGACAGAAGGAAATGTAGAAATAGTTCGTGGAGCATCCTAGATTGCTCAATTTTCCTCTTCCTCCAGAAGCAATTACAAGTAATTTCACCTTATAAGTATTTGAATGTATCTCCTCTTGTGTATTTCTATGTTTTTTCCTCCATTGTCATCCTCCAGACAGCCATCTGGACTACTGCGGTGACTTCCTGAATGATGTCCCTCTAAGTAGACAGACTCATAGTCTCAGATCCCTCCTATGAAGTGAAGAATTTTGCAGAGGAGACATTGACAGGATGGAACCTAGAGAGGACATGGTTGGAGAATTGCCAGGAAGAGACAACATGAAACTTCCTTTATAGTCATTTTACACTATTTGGTATCACATTGAAGCAACAGTGTAAAAGTGTTCCTTTCTCTCTACATCCACACCAGCATCTGCAATTTTGAGATTTTGTGGTATCAGCCATTCTCACTGGGATTAGATGATATCTCAGGGTGGTTTTAATTTGCATTTCTCTAATAAATAGGGATAATAAGCATTTTTTCATATGTTTGCTAGCCATTCATCTGAATTCTTCTTGTTTTTATTATTTATTATTAAATCATAGCTGTGTACATTAATCCAATCATGGAGCACCATACACTGGTTTTATATACCATTTGACATATTTTCATTACACTGGTTAACATAGCCTTCCTGGCATTTTCTTAGTTATTATATTGAGACATTTATATTCTACATTTACTAAGTTTCACATGTATCCTTGTCTTCTTTAGAGAAGGTTCTGTTAATCTCTCTTCCCCATTAATGTATGGGATTGTTTTTTGTTTTTGTTTTTGTTTTCATGTGGATTAATTTGAGTTCTCTATAGATCCTAGTTACTAGCTTTTGTCTGATTCAAAATATGCAAATATACTTTTCCATTGGGTAGGTTGTCTATTTGTTTTGGCTGTTGTTCTCCTTAGCTGTACAGAAGCTTTTCAGTTTAATTAAATCCCATTTGTTTATTTTTGTTGTTATTGCAATTGCCATAGCAGTCTTCTTCATAAAGTCTTTCCCCAGGCCAATATCTTCCAGTGTTTTTCATCTTCTTTCTTCGAGAATTTTTATAGTTTCATGCCTTAAATTTAAAAAAGATGGATAATCTTTTTTTAAATTTTTTTTTTATTGTTAAATCATAGCTGTGTACATTAGTGCAATCGCCCTTGAATCAATTTTTTGAGTGGAGAAAGATGTGGGTCCAGTTTCAGTCTTTTACATGTGGATATCCAAAACAAACATTTTTACCCATTGAAAATCATCATTAGGAAAAAAGATAGGGAAGCCACATTCTGGGAGAAAATACAAATACAACATAGTTTAAAAACCTCCCAAAATGGACAAGAAATATTTCATGAAAATATGTAAATGACCAGTAAGCACTATCTGCTTTGATGTAACACTGGAGTGCTGGTGTCAATAAGATGTTGCCCAAACCCATTTGATAAAGCACATGGAAAGACAAATTTAACCTTCTGGTTTAAGAGCCTGCATAAATGTGTTGGGCGCACACACCAGCCTCTTTGATCAGTTAATGGAACCCT
>CAUYPK010167267.1:0-27272 GCA_963574355.1 Loris lydekkerianus
AACTGCAGATGCTGGCGTGGATGTGGAGAGAAGGGAACACTTTTACACTGCTGGTGGGACTGCAAACCAGTACAACCTTTCTGGAAGGAGGTATGGAGAAACTTGAAAGCACTCAAGCTAGACCTCCCATTTGATCCTGCAATCCCATTACTGGGCATCTACCCAGAAGGAAAAAAAATCCTTTTATCATAAGGACACTTATAGACCTGCCATTTGATCCTATAATTCCTTTACTAGGTTTGTACCCAGAAGACCAAAAATTACAATATAACAAAGACATCTGTACCAGAATGTTTATTGCAGCCCAATTCATAATTGCTAAGTCATGGAAGAAGCCCAAGTGCCCATCGACCGACGAATGGACTAGCAAATTGTGGTACATGTACACCATGGAATATTATGCAGGATATAAAATCAATGTCCACAAGTCAGTAGCCTTTGTATACACCAGTAACAGCCAAGATGAGAGGCTAATTAAGGACACAACTCCCTTCACTATAGCTTTAAAGAAAATGAAATACCTAGAAATATTCCCCAAAAAAGAGGTAAAGGACCTCTATAAAGAAAATTATGAAACCCTAGGAAATACCAGAGGATATAGGGTGATGGGTTGGGCCACATCTATGGTGCATATTTTTATCTATAATAAAAAAATAATAAAATAAAATAAAAAGAAAAATACTGATCAAAATTAAAAACATAAAAAAAAAACAAAAACAAATGGAAGAACATACCATGCTCATGGATGGGAAGAATCAACATTGTGAAAATGTCTATACTTTCCAAAGCAATCAATGCCATTCCTATTAAAATACCAACATTGTACTTTCAAGACTTGTAAAAAATGATTCTTCATTTTGTATGGAACCAGAAAAGAATCCCATATAGCTAAGGCAGTTCTTAGTAATAAAAACAACGCAAGGGCCATCAGATTTTAGGTTGTACTACAAAGCCATAGTGGTCAAGACAGCATGGTAGTGACACAAAAATAGAGACATAGACACTTGTAATTGAATAAAAAACCAGGAAATGAAATTTCCTAACAACTACCTAATTTTCAATAAACCAAACAAGTACATACACTGGGGGAAAGAATCCCTATTCAACAAATGATGTTGGGAGAACTGGATGTCCACATGTAAAAAACTGAAACTGAACCTGCACCTTTCTCCACTCATAAAAATTAATTCAAGATGGATAGAGGACTTAAATTTAAGGTATGAAATGATAAAAAAAATTCTCAAAGAAAGCATAGGAAAAACACTGAAAGATATTGGCCCAGGGAAAGACTTCATGAAGAAGACTGCCATGGCAATTGCAACAACAACAATAATAAACAAATGGGACTTAATTAAATTAAAAAGCTTCTGTACAGCTAAGGTGACAACCACCAAAGCAAATAGCCAACCTACACAATAGGAAAGGATATTTGCATATTTTGAATCAGACAAAATCTTGATAACTAAGATCCATAGAGAACTCAAATTAATGCACATGAAAAAAGCCAACAATCCCATATGTCAATGGGCAAGAGACATGAATAGAACCTTCTCTAAAGAAGACAGATGAATGGCTAACAAACATATGAAAAAATGCTCATCATCCCTAATTATTAGAGAAATGCAAATCAAAACCATCCTGAGATACCATCTAACCCCAGCGAGAATGGCCCATGTCACAAAGTCTCAAAACTGCAGATGCTGGTGTGGATGTGGAGAGAAGGGAACACTTTTACACTGCTGGTGGGACTGCAAACTAATAAAACCTTTTTGGAAGGAAGTATGGAGAACCTTCAAGAACTCAAGCTAGACCTCCCATTTGATCCTGCAATCCCATTACTGAGCATCTACCCAGGAGGAAAAAAATCTTTTTATTATAAGACACTTGCACCAGACTATTTACTGCAGCACAATTTACAATCGCCAAAACGTGGGAACAGTCTAAATGCCCACTAACCCAGGAATGGATTAACAAGCTGTGGTATATGTACACCATGGAACACTATTCAGCCATTAAAAAAATGGAGACTTTACATCCTTTGTATTAACCTGTATGGAAATGGAAGACATTATTCTTAGTACAGTATCACAAGAATGGAGAAGCTAGAATCCTATGTACTCAATTTTGATATGAGGACAATTAATGACCTAGTACACAGTGGGGGGTGGAGGAAGGGGAGAGCACAGAGAGAGAGAGAGGGAGAGAGAGAGAAGGAGGAAAGGGAGTGGGGTCTCAGTGTGGGACACACCTGACACAATTATAAGAGGAACTTGTACCCTCAATGAATCCCCAACAATAAAAAAAAAAAAAAATCACACAGGGCTTAAAAAATAAAACAGGACTATTAAAAAAAAAAAAAAAAAAAAAAAAGACTAAGACAGTGAGCTTCAGGGATTCTCTCTGGGATGGCCACACCATCTGATCAGGGCTTCTAGACTTTACGAGAGGAAGACACTGAGTCTGGAGCTACTGTAGCCATTTTGTGACCTGAGGACACTTATCTATCCCTGTTTCTCAGGCTGGGAGAAATAGAGCCACAGGGAATGGCTTCTAGTCACACATTGCTACACTAGAAAAAAAAAATTTTTTTTTCCTAGGGGCCACAATGTTTTATTACAAAAGTAGAATAAACACTTCAAAAACAAAATGATTCTAATTCAATGAAAAATTTGTTATTTGTTTATTGTTTGCTGGGCATGAGTATATTGTTTGCTGTGCATGAGTATGTTTCAATTGACAGTGAAAACAAGCAGAGATTTCACAGGGCACAGGCCCACTATGGACCCTCCTGCCTAGCCCAGTTCTTCAAGAGGCCCTAGGCTCAAATCATGAGTTAAATACAACTCATGTGGCAGTTAATGTGCCATTAAAACTCTGTGACCCAAATCTCCAGTGGGCCCTCACCCTGCTGGCCATTTTATTACTGTCCTTAGTGGATCCATTTCCTTCCTCTCCCTGGTGAGAGTTTCACATCTTCTTGTTCCTCAGCCCCCCCTCCATCTGTCTCTCAGCAGCAACCTTACCTCATACTTTCCTGAGGACAACTAGAAGAGAAGCTGCTAGTCTAGGTGCTTCTGTGGGCACCTGCTCAAGGGACGAGGTCCCTGCTTCCAGCCAGGCCCAGCCCCTCGGCTCCTGGGTGGCTCTGCCGCACTCCCCCTCCAGGACATGCTCTGGGACACAGCCTCCTTTCCCTCCCACACCTCTGTCTCTCCATGTCCTTCTGCTCCGTTCCACCTGCACAAAACATCCCCCAACCTCATATCCCTGTTACTGCCCCACTTCTCTGCTCCTGAGTCACAAGACCTTTCTAGACAGCCCAATCAATCCTGCACATAGGCTGTCCTCTCCCTCACCTCAGAGTAGGAGTCTGTCCTCGGACTCCCCAGAAGATCTGCGTCTGGCCAGGTCATCAGCTTCCCACCTACAGCCGCACAGCCACCCCTCTGTCCTGCAGTGCCACTGTACTTCTTCCCTGACACCACGTTGTTCTCCCCACCACGTCTCTGCCCCTTCCCAGCTCAGGCCTGTGCCTGCTGTGGGCCAAGCTGAGATTCACTATGGGATGCTTCTCCTGGATGGCCCACAGGTACCCTGGTTTTGTTTTGTTTTGTTACTATAAGGGTATATACAATTAGGTTACATTGTTTGTATTTGTTAGAGAAATGCAAGAATGTTCTCCTGAGTAAAGTATCTCAAGAATGACCACTCTGGTTTTGAGGCCCTACGCCAGGTGGCGTCCTGGACACCTCTCTCTTTCAAGCCAATCCTGAGTTCTGCTGTCTCCATCTTCAATTGCGTCCCCAGTCTGAGAAAGTGCCCAGGACAGCATCTCAGATGAACTTCCTCCCTGGTCACCAGCTTACCCTCTTGACACCCAAGGGAACTTTATAAAGGTCCATCAGATCATGTCCCTTTTCCACCTGACCTGCTCTTGACAGGGTGCCCACTGCTGGCCTCCCCACTCATGCCAGCAGAGGCTCCGGGGGTGGCCCAAGGATGTGGACATGTCCATCTGAATCCTGCCTCCTAATTCCTTGTGAGCCTCACTTCCTCGGCTACAGACTGGGGCGGTGGCATCGGTTTACAGAGTTGCCATCAGGAGGGTTTATGGAGAGTGCACCACCCTGGGCTTGGCTCATGGCAGAGACTAAACGAGCCTGTCATTGTCACTGCCGTCAGCATGGTGTTGACTGTCACAGCCACTCTGGTGCCTCTGAAGCCCAGGCGTGAGCTGGATTCTTCACAGAGCCGAACATTTGGGCTGTAATAATGTGAGTAAACTGCAGACAATGTGGCTGACACTGTCCTCCCAGTCCCGAGCCAGGACACATCCTAGAACAGGAACAGGACTACTGTCTGCCAGGTTAGTGTCACCTGTGATTAACAATCAAATTATAACATCATGCAGATGCCAATGAATTTTGGGCACACGCTGTTAAAATGCCTGGGCTGGTGCTGCTGAGAGCCGGGAATTGACAAGTCAGACTCAGTGACTGCAAAGTTCCCTGCTGTGCAGGCTATAGGCTGTGGAGAGGGGGCTCAGGCCAGGCCCAGAGAGGCCAGGAACAGCTGTGACAGGCCATGGCCACTGACTACCATTGGAAACAACAGCACATGGTGTTCCTTCTAGCAGCCCAAGGTTCGTGCAGCATTGTCCTGTCTAAGGAAATCTGGGTGTGCTGGGGCAGGGGAGATGCCAGAGACCCCCCACAGCCCCATAAGGGTGGATGTGCCCTGCCAGCTTGCGTTGCAGCTGTGCCGAGGCCAGCCTCGGTCCATCCTGCTGCTCCTGCCCAGCAGGCCTGCTGCTGCTCACGTGCAGGGGCCGATCCCTGCCCAGTGCCATGGTCTCCACTTTAAGACAAAGACCCTTTAGGTCCCCAGATGAAGACCCTAGGGGAACATCTATGGCCAGTCAGGTCGTCTCTCTGCATTGAGAGGAATGTGCACCCTGGGAACCCCCAGGCATCTCCGTGAGCAGGGCTATAGGATGTGGTTGGGTTTGGGTGGGGGAAGACCCTGGAGGAGGCTGGAGGAGGTTGGCTTGGCTCTGGGAGAGGCTGGAGGAGGCTGGCTATGCTTTGGGGGAGGCTGCAGGAGGCTGGCTGTGCTCTGGGGGAGGCTGGAGGAGGTTGGCTTGGCTCTGGGTGAGGCTGCAGGAGGCTGGCTACACTCTGGGGAGGCTGGAGGCCAGCTGGGCTCTAGCGGTGCTGTCGGAGATGAGTCCTACTGCGCTGCTGGTCGGTCTGATCTAGAGGGAGGGGCACCTCAGGGAGGCTAAAGTCACCTCGCCCTTCTCAGCCAGGATGCAGCGTCTGGTCACCGTGGGCCCTTGGGCAGCACTCACGTCTGGTCTGTACTCAGACATGGTTGTGCAATGGTCTCATTTCTGTCTCTCTCTGTCATGGTCACAGAGTGGCCTTGTCTGATGAGGGTGCTCAGTGACAGGTGACATTGTCTGTATCGGATCAGAGAAGGCCCAGGCCCACCCAGCTGCGAGTACCTGGTG
The DNA here is from genome assembly GCA_963574355.1 of Loris lydekkerianus. Lineage (NCBI taxonomy): Eukaryota > Metazoa > Chordata > Mammalia > Primates > Lorisidae > Loris > Loris lydekkerianus. Next base: position 5,513 of record CAUYPK010167267.1, read on the forward strand.
GCTCCAGATGCCCAGGGCCACTTTCTTCTTTCTCACCTCCTGGGAAGGGCCATCTACCCTGACTGTACCAATCCCCATGAGATGGGTGCCAGTCTTAACACCAGCCTCAGAAGCAGTGTCCACCCACAGTGCTTCTCGGGGTGCAGGAGCTGCTGCAGGCGTCCTCTGGAGGGGTCTCAGGTGAGCCTTGGGAACGGATTGAGAAATGCTGCAACACAGAATGCTCCCACTCCTGAGAGTCGCCAGGCTCGCCTGCGGGAAGGAGGCCCCTGGGAGGAGCCTGTGTTTCCTCTGTTACCAACATCATTTCGCCAATCGAAACAAAGGAACAATGACAACAGACCTCTGCTCTAAGTGCTTTTGTATTCTTAATACAGTTTGCCCATGATGCACATTTCTGTCTGTGCTTTTGAGATTATTGTTACCTAAATGACTCTGAGCACCAAATCCAAGGCTACCTGGGATTTGGGGTTTAGCTAGAACTATGCCTCACAATTCAGCTACAAATAATGGCCCCCTTGCAACTACCTGGTGATGCCTTGTTCTCTTCCCTATAAACTGGGGAGCTCAGACCTGCCCCGTCAAGGAGAAGTTCAGGCTAGACACGCAGAGCCCGAGGGGCGAGCTTTTCATGGTGGTCACCTGGACATATGCCTGGCTGTTCTGCGTCCCGCTGGCTTCCTGCCACCAGTCACACAGGGTCACACAGCATAGGCTCCAGACACATTAACATGGGGCCGAGAAGCCCTTTATCACACTCATTAGCCTTTTCCCAGGGAGAGGACGCTCCACAGAGCCTGGCACACTGAAGTGGGAATTAAAATTGTCACTTGGCTTGGTTGAAGAATTCGCACATCTTGCCTGAGTCCCGGCAGTTGGAATAAGGGAGATAAAACAGTCAAATACTGAAGTTCTCCCAAGTGCATGGTCTGTGCCCAGTCCTCACTCTCATTCACACAAAAACACACCCCTCGCTGGCCTTTGCGTGTGTCCAACTCCCATCCCCCTTCTCATGTGGATTTCCAGTGCCGACCCCAGGCTGGGGAGGCCCTGGGACCCTGGCTGAACTGTGTGGTCATTATCTGCCTCCTCCCGGCTGGGTCTCCCCTGAGGCTCAGGCTCCTGGTCTGAGTTATTCACTGCTCCCCAGGCTCAGTGACCAGCCCAGGGCCTGGTACAAGTTCAAAGAGGCAGGAAGAGATCTGCCAAGAAGTTTTGAGGACACTGATACTGAAAACCACTGTTTTTACTCCACAAGAAGGTATCACAGCCTAGAGAAGGAGGCGCATGCACTTGCAGGGGGTGGCTCTCGCCCACTTCCCTGCATCCACCTCCCCGGACCCTGAGACCTGCCCCAAACTGACTCCTGCTCAAGTCAGTTAGGGAACTGTCAGCTCACTGGGCTGAGGAAAGAATGTCTATTTCCTTAGCTCACTTAGAAGAGTTTCATGTGCAAACTCGCCATCTATGAGGGCAAGGGTGGCGAGGGAGAGGCCTACTCACAGGCAGCCACTCTCAGCACCTCCCGGCTCTCACCCCCTGAACAGCCCACTGGCAACTAAAGCCTCACGCCACTCTGGGAATGTGTTGGGGACCACTTAGCAAACACAACACACGTCTGAAAAATACCCTCATCCATCTCTTTGCCTCCAACCACATAGGACCAGAGGGTAGGAAGAAAGTAAGATCATTCTTCACCAGATGTAACAGTTGAAATTTCAGAAAAGCAGCAGACACTCAGCCACCAGGGACAGTAAACAGTTTTGTTTTTTTTTTCCATCTTTTTGTTTGTTTGTTTTTTGAGGCTAGGGATTGAGGGGTCTAGGCCTTCTGCAAACAACATTGTAGAGATAAGAGAAGTCTCATCTGCAGGGGACTGGGCTGTGCCACACTATGCCTGGCCTCGGCCTCAGGGCTCTGTTTCTCTCCTAGCAAACTGGTGAGACCCATGCTGCCCTAGGAGAGGAGGGAGTCCACAGAGTGTGGAGTGCTGCAGAGCAGGTGTGTGAGAGAGTTAACTTCAAAGGTTAATGTCATTTGCAACCTTCCCCCAAAGTGTCAGGAGCCTCTGCCTTGTTACTTTCTTGGGTCCTTGGCTACACTGCTTCAAGGACCACAATTCTAGAGGCCTGTGTGTGTGTGCTTTTAGGTAAATGTTGAGAAATGGCTACATAAAAAAGAAAAAGCTGATCATGTTAATTTAATCTTAGTTAAAAGCATCACAAATGATTTATTGATTTTTAAAAAGGAAAAATAAGAAAGAACACATCACCTCTGTTATGTGCATATACCTGTGTGTGCATGACCTGGTCAAATGGGACAGGCTGCAGCAGCCAGTCACCTTGTATTTCCAGGAGCCTGTGCATATACCTGAACACCGCATACATGGAACTTCAAATGTATCACCAGGTAACATCATAGGTCTATGTATCAATCTATGCGGTTATGCCGGTGGGAACATATTAGGTTATATCAGATGACATCAGACTCCCAGGTTCTTGGGTCCACACGCCCAAAATGTTCTTAATAGAAATAATAACATAAAATACAAGAAAACCACAAATAACTAAGGAAAAAAAAAAAACCCACCCCAACATTTGAAAGGATTAACTTGAGTGGCCAAGGAAGGTCAAAGACCTACAGTTGGTTACCGCAGGCACTGGTGAGCTAAAGAGGGTGGGAAGGCTGACTCTGGGGGTTCTGTGCTGCCCATGGACTTTGGACCTGGACTGTGCTGCTGTGTTGCATTCTGTCCCTGTGTGTCTAATGCTTGTAGTTGGTAGCTGGCTGGGGAAGGTGCTGGATAGGGTGGCCAGGAGGGTGCAGGTCTCTGCAAAGGTATCTTTGGAGACTACAAGTGAGTGGGGAATGTGGCAAAGGTCCTAGAGAGTCACAGCCCCTCACTGGCACTGGCTCTGCCAGCTTCATATCCCCAGATCCTCTGTCCCCAGGAGGACCTTGAGGATAACGTATAAGGTGACCTCTAGGGAGGGTGGTCCAGGAGATCAAGCGGGTGGGCAGGCAGAGGGGAGAGAGAGATTTGGGGCCAGCTGGGACAGTTCCACCACCTGGCTGTGTGGCTGGAGTGACTCCCTTTGTTCCTACAGTCCTGGAATCCCCACCTGGACCGCATGGGTCACTCACTCAATAGTGATAGAGTATCATGGGTGCAAGGGCTCATCCTGGGCACCCCATAACAGGTCATGTTTCTAGGGACAATGGGTTAGGCCCTCCTCAGCTCTGACATGGTGCATAGGACGGCATCTGTGTCTTCATTCAGATCCCTCCACCCCGTGAGTCACGAGCCTGGACTCTAGTTCTCACCTCCCACAGAGAGGCCACAGCCACTGCAGGAGGGGGAGGGGAGCCAGGGAGGGATGGGGAAGGAGGAGGGGGAGGGGACACTGACTTCCTGTTTCAAGGCAAAATGTGAAGACCCCCCTTTCACTTGTCTAGACGTACACTAGCATCCCTGATTCTAGGAGAACTGAGTGAGTGGAACTGGCACCGTGCTGGGGAGTACAGGCCTGGTTCCTGGAACACCTCTGTTACCATCCTCCCCCTCCCTGGGCCTCAGTTTCCCCTTCTTCAAAATGAGAGGCGTGTAGCTGGGCCTTCCTAACCCCTCCTGGTCTGTAAGGAAGTGCATCCTGGGGCTGCCCCCGCCCACCCTCATGGGGGCTTCAGGCTCCTTCCAGAGCTCAGGCCCTGCAGGAGGCAGCCATTTCAGAAAAGTCCTGGGGCCACCCCCTGCTGGCGGCATGAGGACCTGCAGGTTGGGGCCCTGCACTGCCTCTCCCCCGGCCCTAGGGGAAAACCAGGCCAAGCTTCTGGGCCCCCGGGAGCCCTGGGCCTTCTGGAAAGGGGGCTCCAGAGATGGGGGCTCTGATGGAGCACCCAGGTGGCTACCACCAGCCTCAGAAACAGAAAGCTGAACCTCCCCCCCCTGCAATCAGCCACCCAGAGAGGTATTTACATTTAACAGGCACCACGACAGAGGGCCTGGAGGTGGTGAGGGGAGTGCCTGACTCAAGGCCTTGGGCTCTGGAGGGGTGCAAGCCCTCCCACAGAGGGACAGCTGAGGGACTAGGGAAGCAAAGTCCAGAAGGGCTGTGATGCCCTGCAGGGACAGCCGCTGCAGTGCCAAGTGTCTGAGCGGGTCGTGGTGCTCACAGCGGGGGCACAAGGCTAGCTCCCTGCCCAGGCTCCGGTACTAACTGACCTCAGCCAGGAGAAGTGAGGCCAGGCCTCAGGCCAGGCAACACATGTGGGGCAGCCAGAGCAGCCTGTGTGGGGTCCGGGACAGAGCCACTTGGGGTGGGCCTGCTGTCCCTAAGGTTAGCCTGGTGCCCTAGAGGGGCAGGGGTTGCCCATGCCCCAGGGGTCCTGTAGGTGGACTTGGATTGATCAGAGGGAGGAGTGCCTGTCGCCTGGCTTGGGGACAGCTGAAGGAGGGGGCTTTCGGCAGGTCTCTGAGGGGATGTTGGTCCAGCCGCCGGCTTCGCTGGTGGCTCTGTCCCTCCACAGGAGTGAAACGACGGGAGAGGAGTGTGCTGGGTGGGCCTGGCCACATCAGCTCACCAGGTAGCTGTGCATCTCGCGGGAGTTGATGCTCAGGACCACGCCAGAGTGGTTGCCTAGGAACCAGGAGAGACGCACTGTGAGCATACACTCTGGGCTGGGGTGCAGGTAGACAGGGCCGGGCGGGACACAGTAGTCCAATCTCCCTGCCAGTGCAGGTAGATTGGTCTCTCAGGACAGGGTAGTGGCCTTAGCCAGTGAGTCGAGCCAGTGGGCAGGGGCATTCTGGGGGCTCCTCAACCAGAGCCAGGTGCAGGGGGTGACTGAGGAGTGGGGTCTCCCAGTACTATTGTTAGCAGTGGATGCAGAGGACCTGTGGGGTGAGGCCCTGCCAGCCCCCACTGAGACCACTGACCTGCAAAGGGAACCCCGGCACTGGCAGCAAGGGGATGCCGGAGGGGCTGAGTCTTCGGCCCATCCTGGCAGTGGGCACTGCAGGATGTGATGTGGTGAGTCATGAGAGGCGTGAGTGGGAGAGAGGGGGCACAGTGACATCAGCAGCCAACCAGGAAGGGGTTAGGAAGGCACAGCTGGTAGGGCTGTCCGGAGTGGACATCTGGGGGGTCTGCTGGGGGCTGAGTCTGGGCTTGGCAAGCTCAACGGGTGACAATGACACCCCTACAAAGGACTGTCATGGAGTTGCATGAGAAAATACATCCACAGCACTTGGGCAACGCTAGCTGCATACTAGGGACTGATTAAAACAACCTATTACATTATTACTGCACCATTATTATTCTTTAGAGGCACCAATTCGAGTAGCTATCAGAGGCTGAGAAGCCACCTATCTCCCTCTCCCCTTGGGAAGGTCGGGTCCTCCCAGGGCTGCGCTGCCTCCTTCTCGTGGTGGTGGTGACATCGCCTGCATGAAGGGGGCACCCTGAGCCTAGCTCCTGCCCTAGCAAGGGACAGGCTTGCGGTAGGAGTCCCTGGGTACCCTCAGCCTGGGGGTTTCAGGGGTGGGACACACAGGCTGGCTGCAGCCCGGTCAGTTATGGTGAGGACCTCAACTTTCTTGTCTGTAAAATGGACACCATGCCAGTGTCTTCCTCACAGGCTCAGATCATGCCTGGAGAGCCCTGAGCAGAGCCCAGCGAGTGTTCAGGGGTTGCATTGTGGTTCCTAAACATGACTCATCACCTGTGAGGAGTACCCTGGGCCTGTGGATGTGGGGGCGATCGGCCACTGTGCAAACATCCAGGGGTCCCCAGAATGGCTGGAGAGAGCAGAAGGAGCAACCTCCACTGGTTCAGTTCCCTGATGGCTCTCAGGAGAGAGCAAAGGTCATAGCCTTGGGGTCAAAGTCAGCCACCAGTCAGCTGTGCCGCCCTGGGTGAGCAGCTCACCCCTGTGAGCCTTCCTTTCAATACTTTTAAACTTAAAGACAGTGACTTCTTCAGGACTTAACAGGTATGAGATATGAGTGATTTTTAAAGCTGGATAACGATGATGGCAGGGGTTGTGATGGGGCTCTCATGCGTACTGTAATTTGAGTGATGGGAGCTGGTGTTACCCCAAATCCAGGCATAGGAGAGAAACTCAGGGGAAAGGTTGGGCTCTACGGGCTGCCTACGTGGAAGTGCCAGCTCTGCCTCCACCAGCTGTGGCCCTGGGAAGGGACAGTTCAGCTCTCTGTGCCTTGATTTCCTCATCTCTAGAAAAGAGCCTGCCTCCTGGGCTGCTGAGGTGAGACCCTCGTGGAAGGTGCCCCACACAGCCTGGCCAATGGCTGTGCTGCCTGATACAGGAGCAGGGCTGGTGCCCTGGCTCTGCCAGCAAGTTCCAGAACCTTCCAGGCCTGTCTCCCCACTTGTTGAGAGGAAGAGCTACCTACTATGCTCCTCATAGGGTATGGCCTGGCCTTTCCCCCTCCAAAAGTGGGGTCTGTGCTCCCTCCCCTTGAACAGGAGCAGACTGACAGGGCCTGACTCTCCTGCTGTCCGCTGCTCTCTCTCCACTTGCTCAGAACTCAGCTGCCACATTGTGAGGAAGCCCAAGCCACACGGAGTGGCCACGTGCAGGTGCTCTGGAGTAGCCCCAGGTGAGGGGTTAGCTGACTACCCAGCTGTCAGAAATCTGAGTGAGAAAGTCTCTAAGATGATTACAACCCTAGCCATCAACTGCAACTTCATGATCCACCCTGAGAAAGAACCGCCCAGCTGAGCTGAGTCGATCCCCAGAAAGCATGAGAGAAAATGGCCATAACTGATGGCCACCGAAGAGGGTGGTTTGTTGTGCTGTCATGGGTGACCTGACTGTACTGTGCCCTCTGGGCATGGCCAGAAGTAAATGTGATCACACCAATGAGAATGCTGTGTAAACTGTAAAGCACCGTACTGTGTGTCCTTGTGTGAGATGCTCACTAAGTTATCATTGCTGGTGAACAGCTCAGTTGGCTATAGGCAAAAGGCCTCTAATATCCTCAGGGAAGCTAGCCCTGTTTCCATCCTTTCCCTGCTCGATGGGGGCTGCACAGGGCTGTTTAGTTATTGCCCTCAACTGCACAAGGTCCCTGATTAGTCCCTTCACACAACCCTGTTACCCCCTGTCAGATGGAAGAAATGCAACAGGCCCAGGGTGCTCCCCTGGGGTGGGATGGCCTGCAGGAGGGTGGGGGCTGGGCTTCTGGGAGGGCGTTACCTAGAGTCTGTGAGTCGAGATGGTCATCTATAAACCCCTCACCCTGGATGACGCTCTGGACGTCCTCGCCGTGACCCACGGGACTTGTCATTTCCTGTTCCTTCTCATTATGCATCTGGGCGTACACGGTCCGGCCTGGGCGTTTCCTGCTGGACAGGGGTGGGAATGCTCAACTCAGCAGGGCTGCCCAGGCCTCCTTCCCTGGAACTCTCAGCGGGGCCCTGACCACTCCAAGTATGGCGCCTGGTACAGACAATGCATGGAATCTGTCTCCTGCCTCCTGCCCTGGCTTCGTGCAAAGACACCTCCCGGAGAAAGCTCACCCTCATGCGTGCTCTCTCAGCCCCACGATTCCCTCCGCCCTGACCACAGGGGCCCCTTCAGAACTGGACCAAGGGCAGGCTGCAGGGAAGAGGCACTATTCTCCTTTACTCCCCATTGCCTGGTGACGTTGCCGACTGGGCTGGCGCCCACATTCCCACATGTTGCTTGCTGAGCCCTGTCCAGGCTTCCTGGGATCACGATGTCCTCAATTCCCTTCCTGTCCAGCCCCCAGAGGAAGGGGAGATGTGGGCACAGCCCCTCTGCCTTCACTGAGACCAGGTGCAGGGCCTTCCCCAGTTAATCCGGTCTAAACCCAGAAGGGGGTAGCGGTCCCATGTCACAGCTGAGGGGATGGAGGCTCCCTGGCACAGAAGAACGTCCTCAGAAGAGGCTGATCACTGCAGCTCTGGAGATTATCTGATGGGAGGATGGGGAGGGCTGGCCTATGACTAGTTCTGTTTGACCAAAGGATCAAGTATGTGCGTCATGGACCTGAGGTCCCCACTGCTCAAGGGGTGGAGGCAACAAAGGCCTTGGCCTGAAAACTCAGAACCCAGAGCCAGCGCTGGAGGCACAGCCCAGGTCTGTCAACACCAGCTCTAAGTTGCTTCTGTTTGGGGGGAGCAAGATAGGGGGTGCTGGCTTTAGTGCCAGGAAGGCTGGGCAGAGGCCACCCCTGCTGCTTCCTTGCTATGATAAACCCCACTGTCAGCTGCCATCAGAGTCATGGGAGGGGAGCAGACGGGAAGGAAGGGTCCTTTCTGGCCTGGGCACCTGTTGGGGATATGCCCTTTGTCCAGGAAGGGCTTTGGTGGGGGTGGATGCTGAGTTTGATTTGAATTTAGTGCCTGTGAAATCCCCAGGGGACTGGTCAGGCATCCAGTGTCTTTGCGAGTTTGGAAACCAAACCAAGCCACAGCTTGGACCCTGCTCTAACTTTTTTTTTGCCCTATGAACTCCTACTCATCCAGAATCCTCCCCAGAAATCACCTCCTCAGGGAAGTTCTGGGTTTTCCAGTTTAGGTCAGGTGCATACTACATGATCTGAGCACCTCAGGATTCCCCTTCGGTTGGAGCAGAATAACCAGCCAGGTAATAAGCTGGGCCAGACGTGTCCCCAGCTCCCGCTGTGCCCCCAGCACCTGGCCAGCACGGCATGGTGTGGGAGTGTGTGCACATATAACTCCTACTTCTAAGAACAGAGGTGCCTAATCACAGTGGGTTAGAGGGGTGAGGTCGGGCTGGGGGGAAGGGCCCTTGGCTCCAAACAAGCACTGAAGAAAGGGTGAGCCTTATCCTTCACCATCCTCAGGTGACACCACCAGGGAGACTGAGGCCTCTGCAGCCAAACCAGCAATGGCAAGGTCACGCCAAGCTGCATTTGCAGGAAAGAAATCTGGTGACACTTCTTGGTCATTTTCACTCATTTCCAGGTCCAGAGTCCAGGAGAGCTCAGACTGACCAGCCCCTGAAGTGTGGTGCATCCTGGGGGTGGGGTGGTATGCTAAGCCCACTTTAGAGCTAAAGACCAGGCTCAGAAGGCAAGACAGGTGTCAAAGCCTCTCAATAAATACATACCATTCCTGCTACCCACCAGGCGCAGCAGGAGCCCTGCCTGCTCCCACCCAGGGTACCCTGGGCAACCCCTTCTGGATATTCTGAAGTTCCCTCTGGGTGAAGGGTCTGGTATGAAATGCCACAGCTCTCAAGCACGCTCATCAGGGGAGGGCTAGATGGGGCCAAAGAAGCACAGGATGGGGCTGAGCCTGGGTCAGATCCATTGATAGTCAGCTGTGTGACCTCAGGCAAGTTACTTGATGTCTCTGAGCCTTAGTTTCTTCATCTGTGAAATGGACAGCGCTCTTCCTGTGAGAATGAGGATGGGTGAGGCTGCATGAGGTGATGGCTGGGAAGTCCCAGGCAGAGTGGAGGACATGGGTGCTGGCTAGATGGTATGTGGTGGCTGTTTCTCCTGGGACTGCACAGGCGATATAGCCCATCATAGAACAAACTCACACCACCTCCTACCCAGGCCCTGGAGTAAGGCCCTTCCAGATCTGACTGCATGAGCTGAGACTGGCCTGCCTACAGCCCCACCATGACAACCCAGCCATGAGGGCAGCGACGGGGCCTTGCCTTTTGAACTTGTAGAGGATGAACGCTCCCACTGCGAAGAGTCCGATGATGAAGAGTACAACCACTGCCCAGTAACCGCCGCCTCCTCCCAGCCGCTGGGATTCTGCAGGCAAAGCAGCCATTAACAGACAGCCCTGGGCCCTGGCCCCAGCCCAGCCCTGGTCCCCTTGGATGGAAAGATGTTTCACACCAGCGGCTGGCCTCTCCTGGTGGGGCTGACAGGTCATAAAAGACCAAGGAGCTCGTACTCCATGGCCTTAGAGGATCTCCTGCCCCTCAACCCAATTCCTACTGGGCAGTGAACTGTGTGCTGGGTCCTTCCTTCTGAAGTGTGGACAGACTCCCTCTCTATTTTTATGAGGGTGTGGAGGTGCACCTGCCAGATTTCCTAAGGGTCATGGTATCCTCACAGAGTAGCAAAAAGCTCTTCAGCTTTTGGGGCAGCAAAAATTCCTGCTTTAAAGGGGAAGTGACACACAAGAGATTGAGAGGACATGTGCATCTATGAGGGGAGAGCGAGGCCCTGGCTCTGACTGGTTGGGGCCCGATGAGCTTCCTTGGAGGCGCGTGCCCACCAGGAAGACACTGGCAGATGGGGAAGAGTGATGTGCTTCACCCCAGGGGCCTGAACCCACAATCGCCCATCCTGCGGGAGGAGCTAGGAGAGCTCCCAGCCTCTTACCTGTGCCTGTGTCCCTCAGAGCCACCAGGACCCGGACCCCACCCCGCAGGAGGAAGCTGATCTTTTGTGCCTTCAGCACCTGCCGGATGGCCACGAGTCTCTGAAAGCACAGAGGGGACAGTGGGGAGGAATCCTCTGGGATCCACCAGAGGGGCTCAAGGAGAGCTGGGCAGAGCAGCTGGAGTCCTGCACAGTCCCTCTGGAGCCAGGGGGCTAGGGATGGGCCACTTAGCCTCTTGGAGCCTCAGTGTCCTTATCCGTGAAATGGGAATAATGATCTAGCAGCCAACTTTCATCAAGAACCACTGATGGGGCACAAAGGTTTCCCAGATGTGGCCTTGTCCTCAGAGAGCTTGTGTTTTAGTGGGAAACAGGTGAAAGAGAGGCACAGGCCCTGGAGTGTATAAATCTGGGGAAATACAGGGGCACTCTAGATGGTGGTCAGGGAAGGCTTCCTGGAGGTAGAAGACCAAGAAAAGGAGATGATAGAGCAGGCAGATGAATCAGGCCCCCTGCCTGAGAGAGGGCTATCCCAGGAGGTGCTGCTGGACTATGGGGCAGAGGGGCAGCTAAGGCTGGAGAGGGTGGTGGCCAGAGGCACCCGCCCTGTGGGCACCCTCCTCCAGGGTCTGTTGGCCCAACAAACACAACTGGATCTTGCCACACTTGTCATCTTTTTTTGATAACAGCCATCTGACAGGCGTGAGGGGGCATCTCATTGTGGTTTTAATTTGCATCTCTGATGATGAGAGACATTTAGCACTTTTTCATATACCTGTTGGCCATTTGTGTGTTTTCTTTCGAGAAATGTCTAGCCAGGTCTTTTGTCCACTTTTTAATCAGGCTACTTTGCTATTGAGTTGTTTGAGCTCCTTATATATTTTTGATGTTAACCCTTTGTCAGATGTATGGTTTGCAATCATTTCTTCACATTCTCCATTGTATCTTCCCTCTGTTGATTGTTTCCTTGGCTGCACACAGCTTTGTAGTTGGAAATTATCCCATTTGCCTATTTTTACTTTGGTCACTATGCTTTGGGGGTCATATTCAAAACATCATTGCACAGATGGGTGTCATGTCATTTTCTCCAATATTTTGTTCTAGCAGTTCTGTAGTTTCAGGTCTTATGTTTAAGTCTTTATCTTATTTTCAGTTGATTTTTGTGCCACGTATATGGTGTAAGAATACACATATATGAATATTTAGTTTCTCCAGCACATTTATTGAAGAGATTTTCTTTTTCCCATTGTGTGTTCTTGACACCTTTATCTAAAATCAACTGACTGTACATGTGTGGGATTATTACTGAGCTGTCTATTCTATTTTGTTCCTTTGGTTTAAGTCTCTCTTTTTATACCAGAACCATACTGTTTTGATAACTATAGCTTTGCAGTGTATTTTGATATCAGGTGTGTGATGCCTCCAGCTTTTTTCATTTTGCTCAAGATTGCTTTGGCTATTCCAGGTCTTTTGTCATTCCATACTAATTTTAGGATATTTGTGTGGACAATGTCATTGGAATTTTGTTGGGGATTGCTTTCAATCTGTAGATCACTTTGGGCAGTATAATATCAATTCTTTCAATCCATGAACACAGGTTATCTTTCCATTTATTGATGTCTTCTTCAAATGAATGTTATAATACATACTTGTAGTTTTCAGTGTATAGGTCATTCACCTCCTTAGTTAAATTTACTCCTAAGGACTTTTTTTTTTGGATGCTATTGTAAATGGGCTCGTTTTCTTGATTTCTTTCTTAAACAGTTTGCTATTAATGTATAGAAATCCTACAGGTTTTTTTATGCCCTTGGTTCTTCTTGGTGGTGGCACTCGCAAGCCTCACTGCTCTTGTCTGAAATGGGACACTAACATCCATGGGGGTTCTAGAGTGTGTGCAGCCCTTGCCTTGGTGCTGGACTCTCCAGATCACCTGAGTGAGCACGGGTCTCCATGACTAGTCTAGAGGCTCTGTGAGATTTATTTTTTAGAAATTGATATAAATTTTTTTCTTTTAAAGTATATCATTCAATTAATTCAGTGCTTTTTAATAGGTTCCCCAAACGTGCTAGCTTTATTACATCTAATTCCTGAACACTTTCCCCACTTCCAAAAAAAGCTCCCTACCAATTAGCAGTCACTTCCCCATCCCGACCCCCTGGCACACGGCAGCCACTCATCTGTTTCTGCCTCTGTTGATTGGCCTCTTCTGCACATTTCATATAAATGGAATCATATAAAATATAGTCTTTTGTCACTGGCTTTGTTCACTGGCTTATCACATGATAAGGTTCAAGGTTCATCCATTGTGGGTTTCAGCACTTCATTCCTTTTTGTTGGCAAATGGTCCCCTGGAAGGATAGGCCATGTTTGGTTCATCCATTCATCAGCCGAACATCTCGGTTGTGTCCACTTTTTTACTATGATGAATAAGGCTGCTATGAATGTCCATTATAAGTTTTGCTATGGATGATGTTTCATGCCTCTGGGGTATAAACTAGAAGGGAACTGTAGGGTCATTTGGTAACTTCAGATTTAACTTGCTGAGGAGCTGCCAGCCTGTTCTTCACAGTGGCTGCACCGTTCCTTCCTGCAGTGAGTGACGTGCTGAGTTTTCTACTTCCTCATTAACACTTGGGATTGTCTACTTTTTTATTTAGCCATCCTAGTGAGTGTGAGGGGATTATAATCCACCTTTGAGTCCTCTCCCCACACTTGTCACTTGGCCTCCTACCTATCCGTGATGGCTATTTTTTTGGAAGTTGTCCTATGCAAGAAAGACATCTGCTCACTGCATGAGAGCTGAGTTCTGCTCTGTCCTGAAATCGTGCCCCTGGTGTCTTCCCACATGGCACTCACCCACTTTTCCCAGCACCCCTTGCAGGCAGGTTGGGGCCATGTGATCACCTTTGGCCAATGACACAGGAGAGCACATGAGTGCATTTGTCGGGCCCCTACCCCTTTCTCTCTGCTGAGGTGGCCCTGGAGGCCACTGACCTCCACGGCATGGCCACAAAGCAAAGGAGGGCCAGTGCCCTGAGTTGGATCATGATGTGGTAAGAATAAGTCTTTATGTGATGAGCCATTGAGTTGTCCCTTTTGCTTTGATAACACCAAGCCCTGCTATGCCGGAAGAATGTAGGAGTCCAGTGTCCACAAGACATACCTTGTCACTTGTGAGGCTTCTCTTCCTGGTGGGCCTGGGAGGGGGCAGGAGTACATACAGGTCAGCCAAGGTGGGCAGCCCTGGCTTCACCACAGTTACCAGAAGTTCCTCAGGGACATTGGTTTCCTAGAGGGACAGACAAGCCACATTGATCCTCCTGTCTTTCTTGTCTCCATACCAGGGCTCCCAGAAGCACCCTCCCTACCCTCTTGACCTGTCCAAGTCCTGGTCATCTGTCCTGCAAGCCATTCCTGACTCCTGTGCCACCTCCTGCACCCAGGCTCTTGGCCCCTCAGCCCCCATTTGGAATCTGGCCCTTACCACCCACAGCAGCTTCCCCTTGGCCAGCCCTGCCTTGTGCAGTCCAGTCTTTATCCTGTGGCCAAAATGAGCGAAGCCATCCCTCGCTAATGTCCTTGCAGATGGTGGGGTGGCTCAGGGATCCTTACTATGATATTCCAGGCCCTTTGCCCAGTGCCACTGACTCCAGTCACCTCTCACTGCACTCTTCACCACCCCAGACACATCCATGGCCACATGCTACTTCCTCAACCCACAAGACGCTGCTCATGGGGGGTCCCTCTGTCTCCTACAAGTCCCACTTTATTTGCTTTCACCTGGCAAACTCCTATTCACCCTTCAGCACCCAGGACAATTTTACCAGCATTGTTTACAGGATGAGGGACAATATGGCCAGAGAGGGCCTCAGCTTGAGATGACCATGGATGGCCCTAGGGGACTGGTATTTCTCTCATTAGAGAGCCAGAGGCCTTGGGTTTCTTCTGCCACCCCCTCAACCTTCTATGAGCTCCCTGAGGGGAATGATCACATTTTATCTCTGTTTCCAGTGTCTGGTCCAGAAAATAAATTTTCTGTGCCCACCCCCCCACCCCTCATGATTGACTCCATCTGTAAGTCCCCGAGCAGAGCAGAGCCCCAAGTGAGCCAGAAGGCAAGAGCATCCTGCCTGCAGCACCACCCAGCCCAGGGCCCTCAGGGTTCTCTGGCTCCAGCTGTGTCGGGCACCTTGGAGAGCAGCCGGGTGACCACCAGGCCCACGTCTTCCCTCCACTCAGGCGTGTTGGGGTTGTTAGCGTCTAGGTCCTTGGAAAACTGCAGGGGCACAACCTGAAATTGATCTGGAAAGAGGCAGAGATGGGAGAGCTGACGAGTCCTGCCCAGCTGGCTCTGATCCCTCAGGGAAGGGCAGCCATATGCCCTGGATGGTCCAGCATGGCGCCCAGGGGCCAATCTTGCCACCCACCAGCAGGTCACAGAGAAGTCTGATTCTGTTTGCAAAAAACAATCTCCCTTCCTGGTGTCAGCCACTATGGGGCTGGATGGTCAGGGCCCACGTCACTGCTGCCATCTAACAACAGCAGAATGGCAAGGACAGTGACAATGATGAGGACAGCCACACTGACCTCGGAAAGGGGGCCTGGCATGTGCTGAGCTGCTCCGTGGGATCTGTCCTCTTAATAGGGAAGAACACACCCACAGGGCAGCCTCTCATCCCTCTGGCCCCCACCGGACTGCATCCCTGGATACCAGAGGAGGCCTCATCTTCTTCTGCTACGTTTTTTCAGGCTCTGTGGCTCACTTTGATTCTAGAGTCACCAAGAGCCTCAGAGCTAAACTGTCGCCTCTCCATTTACTTCCTGAGTCTCGGTTGCCTCACCTTTAAAGTGGGGAGAGGCTTTGCAGGGCTGAGAGGCTCTAGAGACAAGATCTTTGTGAACTGCAAACCTTTCTTGTGCAGTGGGGATAGGATGATTACTGCACAGGTCCCAGCCCAGTGGTGGATGGAGGAACCAGCAAGGCACCTCCTCCAGGTGCAAACAGTCCTCAGGGGCAGCCCCACCCTCATAAACTGTCTGCTAAATATTTAACTGACAGCTGCTGCCCATAGTGGGGGCTACTCTTAAAGCAAAGTGAGGTTTCAAGGTGTGGTGATGGGGCAAGAGTGTGCTGGAGGTCCTCTGGTCTTGGGACTGATTTTATGTTGTAAACGCCTCCCGCGAGGAGGTACACGGAGTCCAGGGAGTCCAGGGTGCAGACCCAGAGCTGGGGTCTCTGCAGACCTGTGGAAGGGCATTCTCTCCCTCTGCAGTAATCATGAAGCACTCCTCAAAGGACAGGGGCCTTGGAGGCTGGCAAAGCTGGGGCCCAAACCCAGTACTGGCTGCTGAGCAACCTTGTCAAGTCACTCAGCAGTCTCCTCAGTTGTGTGTCATCCTATAAGTGCCACAGGACATGGGAGCTGTCAGTGTTTATTTTACTGAAGGGGAAATGTGGCCAGAGGGGCCACACAGCTGGGGTTGTGCGTATTTAGTTAGCACCCCCCTCCCCACCCACGGGCCACACTGGGGTGGCCAGGACATCCACAGTTTATGCATCCCATGTGGCCTGACCCCCGGGAAGGACTCACCCAGCACGCGGATGACCCTGGAGTCCTGCAGCACCGAGTTCCCACAGGCAGCCTGCACCGTCACACGCACCTCGCCCGTGTCTGGAAACCGCGTCGTCACAGAATTATCTAGGGACAGGAGGGGCTGCAGGGCACAGGCGGGGTCAGGGCCCGGCCTGGAGGTACAGTGGGTGACAGGGACGTGGGCTCAAGGTCTGCTGCCAAGACCACTCTGCAAACACTGCCCTGCTTGCATCACAGGTGCTCTGCAGGGGCCGCAAGGGGACCTTGGGTCTAGGCCCACACAGCACGGATATAAGTCCCCTGGTGCCTTTTCCTTCCAGATGGCTGCTCAGGCCTCCCCTGTGTAAGCATTTTTGGAGGCCTCACTGCCCTGTCCCCTGTCATCTTCCTACCCCTCTGTTGATGAGCTGGACGCCTTCATCTTTGCTACCCAGCACCAGCTCAGGACCCCAGCTATAGAGGAGGGGCTGGTGCATACTTAGAATAGGAGGTGGCAGTGTCACCTCGAGACAGGAAAGGCCACCCCACCCCCAAATCTGGGGAGACAGAGGCCCTGCCAGATGAAGTGATAATCACGGAGTGCTCAGCCAGAAGTGATTAAGCTCATGCTCCCTCCACAACCCTTCCCATCCCCAAGCACAACCCAGAGCCTACAGTCCTCCCCCTCCTGGGCCCTGTTTGGGACTGTGGTGCTGTGAGGAGCTTTCTGCTTGGGCTACAGGGCTGCTGTTTGCTGAATGAGTGAGGAGACTGCTCTCTGGTCTTGAGGCTCCTACTCTGAGGATGAGTAGCCTTGCCCTCCCTCCAGGCATTCTGCTCACTTGGGCTTGCTCCAGCTCCAGAACTGTCCATGGTTCCCCACTGCTTATAAGGTAGAACCCAGGGCTCTGAGAGAGGCCACTGAGGTCTGGTCCAGCCCCAGTGAGCTCCTCTTCCATGAGCTTCCCTGTATCCCCCACCAGAAATGACCTCCCCTTCCCTGGAGCTCTCACTCACCTCACCTGCCCACTCCTGTGACATCTGTCACACCCTAATTCTGGCCAACCACTGTTTTCATCTCTTTCCCAGAAAAGGCAGGGTCTGGTCTGAGTCATCCTGCACCCATGGAACAGATGGACCACAGGCAGATGCCCAGGGTGGATGCTGAGTGACGGAGGGACAGGGTGCGTCTCTCTCAGCTTCCCCAAGAGGCCCGCAGGGTGGTAGGGAGTGCATTCTACACCATGTCTTCTGCTGAAGACCTAGGGCTGTGCCCCACCCCCACTTTGCACCCAAATGGGGCCTGTGAGAACAAGGGCCAGAGTACCTGCAAACTGTGGCCTATCCACCAGTAGAAGACAGTGAGGTTGGGGTTCAGAGGCAGCAGCACAGCTGTGAGGTTCACCTCCTGGTTGATGCCAATGACAGGAACCACCTCTAGGTAGAGGGCCTGCAGGGGGGCTGTGGGGGACCCACAAAGGCCAAAGTTAGAAGGTATCAGGGCACAGGGAATTTCAGAGACTGCTTACTGTTTACTTCAGCATCACTATCATTGCTACCACTGCTGCCACCACCATCACCCACATCATAACTGTCACCATCACCAACATCATCACCATAACCACCATCATCCTTGTCAACATCACCATCATCACCATCACCACCATCATCACCATCACCACCATCATCAGCAACATCACCACCATCATCACCATCACAACCATCACCAACATCACCACCATCACCAACATCACCACCATCACCACCATCATTAGCATCACCAACATCACCATCATCGCCAACATCACCACCATCACCATCACCAACATCACCATCATTGCCAACATCACCACCATCATTAGCATCAGCAACATCACCATCATCGCCACCATCACCACCATCACCACCATCACCACCATCACCACCATCATTAGCATCAACATTACCAACATCGCCACCATCATCACCATCACCACCATTAGCATCACCAACATCACCATCATTGCCATCACCACCATCATCACCATCATCACCATCACCACCATCATCAGCAACATCACCACCATCACCAACATACCACCATCACCAACATCACCACCATCATTAGCATCACCAACATCACCATCATCGCCAACATCACCACCATCATTAGCATCACCAACATCACCATCATCGCCACCATCACCACCATCATTAGCATCAACATCACCAACATCGCCAACATCACCACCATCACTACCATCATTAGCATCACCAACATCACCATCATCGCCATCACCACCATCATCACCATCATCACCATCACCACCATCATCAGCAACATCACCACCATCACCACCATCACCACCATCATTAGCATCACCAACATCACCATCATCACCAACATCACCATCATCATTAGCATCACCAACATCACCACCATCATCACCATCACCAACATCACCACCATCATTAACATCACCAACATCACCATCATCACCAACATCACCATCATCATTAGCATCACCAACATTACCACCATCATCACCATCACCAACATCACCACCATCACCACCATACTACCATCATTAGCATCACCAACATCACCATCATCACCAACATCACCACCATCACCATCTTCACCATCACCAGTATCACCACCATCATCACCACCATCACCACCATCACTACCACCATCATCACCACCACCATCACCAATATCACCATCATCATCACCACCACCATCACCAATATCACCATCATCATCACCATCACCACCATTACCAACATCACCATCACCACCATCACCACCATCACCACTATCACTACCATAACCATCACCATCATCACCATGACCATCTTCATCACCATCATCCTATTATACAGATCATCAGTGGAGCAAGTTGTGTCCAGCCTGCTTACCTCCCTGCCCCAAGAGACTCCCCGTACTTCCCTATAAACCAGGTTCTTTCTGTCACAGGGAGAAACTCCAAAGGGAGTTTTAGGAGGGTGGTGGACTTACAGTTGACCTGGACAAAGAGCACTGCCTCATCATGCCCAGCCATATTCTCTGCCCTGACAGATACACGGTAGATGCCGGGGCTTTCATAGCGGTGCCGGATGGGCTCTCCAGTCAGTGTGAGGTTCACATACATAGCCTTGAAGCCATCCCCAAGGTCCACCTGGTACTTGGTGGTTAGGACATCACCCTGCAGGGAAACATCACGTGGCCACTCAGGTGTGGCCCTTTAAACTGAGGGGCTGGCAGTGTCTTATTCCCTCACACATGAATCTGCTCCCTCCTTTCTTCAAATGTCTCAGCTTTGGGGACCCACAGGGAACCAGACCTGGTTCCACCTATGAGATTCTAGCCTGGAGTACGAGGCTGATGCAGGCAGCCCAGGAGGAGGTTGATTGGGGAAGGGGGGCACAGAAAGGTTGCATTCTAGAACAATAACCCAGTGGCAGAGAGGGCAAGTCAAGGGCCTAAGGATGACGTCAGAGAGCAGTTGGGGGGGGGGGGTGAAGGCCCCAGGAGACCCACTGAGGCCTGTGCCAGACATGGGGCCAAGATGTGAGAAGAGGCCTCTCGTATTACAGAGGGTTCAGCATCGCAACTGGGAAGATGCACACATTTGGAGACCCTCAAACAGTCTCCCTTCTGTGCCACTGGTGTTCCAAGGGTGCCAGGAACGAGGCTCGTGCACGGTGTGGTCTGTGCCTAGGGGAGGTCCCACCAGAGGCTGGCCCTGTGGCATTTGATCACCCACACAGCTGCTTTATCACCATGAGTGTTATCCTTCCAATAACCATACCTTCCTCAGAGTCAAGAGAAACTGAGTGAAGCAAACAGCAATGTCTCAACTCCATGTCAGGGAAGAGTTCTCCTATCACTACCATCTTCCCTCTCCCTTCCTCCCTCTGTCTGTTTCTGCTACTTATCCCCCACCCAATAAGGAATGCCCATGAAATCATTTCCTAGTAAGAATGAAACAGGGTCAAATCACAAAAATTGGTAGCCTGTTTTTACATAACTATGTTCATTTAACTTTCTCCACAACAGGGCATGACTGGTTAAGTGGTGTCTCTCCAAGTTCATGCCCACTGGGACTCTCAGAACGCGACCTCATTTGGAAACAGGGTCTTTGCGGCTGTAATTAGTTCAGAAGAGTTCATCCTAGAGTAGATCAGGCTCTGAATCCCATGACCAGTGTCTTGACAGGGGTGGGGTGGGGTGGGCTGGGGGTGGAGCTTGAGATGCAGGGAGGAGGCCGTGTGAACCCAGAGGAGCCTGGAGTTATGCTGCTGCTCCAAACCAAGGAGTACCTGGAGCCGCCAAGGCCCAGACAAGGTAAGAGTTGGTTCTCCTCATAGCCTCGTGCTGTCTCGAGACACCCAGCCTGAGGGCATTTGCTGTGGCAGGCCCAGAGCCCAGTACACACCGTGCCGGTTATCTCTATTCTGCTGTTAGAAGGCTGAGGCTGATGCCGTCAGAAGCCCAGGACTCAGGAGGCCCTGCCCATTGCCCTGTCTCTTTAAGGGCAGCCTCACAGTGGGGGGAGTAAGGGGCGGGCTCAACATGGAGGGAGGCGTCTCCTGTGCTGCAGCTGGGCAGCGGGAGGAGTCAGGGCCCACAGTCTAGCCACTGGTGTGAGGACTCTAGGCACATTTAACTCCTTAAACATTTTACTCGGTTAAAACAAGCACAAAAATAGCACATTCTCCACGTACAAAGGATGGAAAATACAGAGAGCAAAGAAAAGAAAAAGAAACAACCAAACTGTCGTCAATACTGCAGTATATTTCATTCAGGTCTGCTTATACGCATGCATTACTGAGGGCTTTTGAAAAAAATTAGATGTTTTATTCGTTGATAAGGATACATCCACACAAAGTTGTAAGGAATAACATAGGCAGCTCCTACATACCCTTTACGGTGCGACCCCCCCCCCCCCCCACGCCCGTGGCTAACTTCTTACAAAACAATAACAACTAGGATGTCCACATTAATACAATCAAGACACAAAACAATGTAAGTCTGCAGGATCTCTCCTGTGGTCCTTATAGACTCACCCACCTCCCCTCATCAGCCCCTGACCCCAGGGCACCCACTAATCTGGAGTGTTGCCATTTAAAGGATGTTCCATAGGTGGACTCAGAGTGAGGGAGTACGGAGTATGCAGTCACAGAAGTGGCTTTCTCACTCAGAACAATTCACTTGAGCATTATTCAGCTTACTGCATGTCCACCGAACAACATCCATGGTACAGGTGTACCAGGGTTTGTTTAAACATTCACTCCCCCCGTAGGACATTTGGGTTATTTGTGCTTTCTGGCCTTTACCAATAAAACTGCTATGAACACACTCAGACGTGTTTTTACATAAGCATCTGTCTTTATTTCTCTGGGACAAATGCCCACGAATGCAATTGCTGGGTCATGTGGGAGTTCCATGTTTAGTTTCCAGAATGGCTGTGCTGTTTCCATTTTCCTCAGCAGGTGTGAGTGAGCCAGTTTCCCTGCATCCTCACCAGCATTTAGTGTTGTCACTATTTTTTATTTTAGCCTTTTTGATAGGTGTGTGGTTTTAATGTGCAATCCCCTTCTGGCTAATGATGCAGAACAGCTTTCCATGTGCTTATTTGCCACCTGTACATCCTTGAAGGAGTGAAGGAGGGGCCATCGCAAACTATGCTGCATTAGACTATGCAGGGGTGGCGAACAAGTTCGACTACGCGCTCGGAGATCGCTCCTCAGAGGTCCCTCCTCAGAAGCAGCATAACAAAATCCAAACTTGGCAAAGAGCCACAGTATACAAAATAATGATAAGAGGCAAAGAGCCGAA
>CAUYPK010167268.1:0-44244 GCA_963574355.1 Loris lydekkerianus
AACTCCCAGTAAACCAACATTAAAAGCTGATAAGAATTTCACAAGGTTTTTTTTTTTTTTTTTTTTTTCCTTAGGTGTTAATTAAATGATCATTTAACACTGAAACGTAAACACAACATTTTCATCTCCTGACAGCACAGCCTATTATAAATCCCGGGGTAATAAAAGTCTTGGTGTTAATGCTCTGAACCGAGTTCCCACAACACTCTAAGATGCTCATCCTGTCTAAGGTTAAGCGTGTAGACACAAAACAAAGCTGCGCCTACTCGACTTCCAGTCCAATTTTCCCATCGCCCAGTGACCTAGGTAACACTTGGAGCAATAAAGAATAAATTTAATTTCTCCAGCATTTTGTGAGGATTAGGAACGATTGTTGGCTTGCAATGACTTTTTATCCTTGGATTCTTTTTCCTCCAGAGCATTTCTCCGGTCCTAAAAGAGAATTCTGATGGTTTAAGACATAGAACAAACAGAACTTTAAATTAGGCTTTTTTCAATCAATTGGAACTGTTGGAGGGGAAGCAATCAACCCTTCTCTGAGCTGTTCTCAGCTATTCACATTCTCTGAGCTTTAATCTTTCACTAGTCGAAGAAACCTTCCATGATGGGGCAAAGCTATTTTTTCCCATTCTGTTTCCTAACTTATTTACTTCTCCTTTAAGCTTTTTTTTTTTTTTAAACACTTAAATCAAGTTGCCATACTTAGCTGTAAACTCTCCTTTGGAGAATGTTTCAAGAGACACAGATGTTCCCTTAATAACATTTCACACTGCTATGTTGTACCCAGGATCATGAGTATTGCCCTGGCAAGGTCTTTTTATTTTTCATTTGTTCCTTCTCTAAGATTTAGTTTCTTTTTTAAAATTCTGTTCAAAGGGGTTTCATACAATAATTTTTCAAATATTTTAAGGTTAATTCCCTGTAGAGAATTCAGTGATAGTAATTAACTTTATTCGATTAAGGGTAATAAGTAATGAAGGTATACACACCTACCTATAATTCTCTGTACTTAGAAGTACTAGAATTAGGACAAAAACCAAATAAAAACAAAAACAACCTCTGGTTCAAACCTATTTCATCATGTCATGTTGTTTAAAGTGTTAAAAGATTTGCTATGTGTACTGGATTTTGACATCATGTGTGGCAAAAAAAGTGCACTTAAAATCACATATACAGCATGTTCAAAGATCATAAGGTTCCACAGATCAAAACGTATTTATATATTACAAGATAATGGATTATATTATATCATTGTAGAAATTAAAGTTTTCATTAGTACTAAATGTTCTTTAACAACGTATGCAAATCTGAACAATTTTCAGAATAGTTTTCTTTTACTTTGCAGGGGTCCTCAAACTGTGGCCCGTGGGCCACATGAGGCGGTGTGATTATATTTGTTCCTGTTTTGTTTTTTTACTTCAAAATAAGATATATGCAGTATGCATGGGAATTTGTTCCTAGTTTTGTTTTTTTTTTTAAACTATAGTCCGGCCCTCCAACTGTCTGAAGGACAGTGAACTGGCCCCCTGTTTAAAGAGTTTGAGGACCCCTGCTTCAAGGATTTAACTCAGTATTTTCTAACGAATGTCATTCAGGAAAAACATCATCTATATGGAAGTTTAAATATGTGGACTACCATAAGTAGTATTTGAGTCACAGTCAAGTGTTTTTTTTTAAACCCTAATTCATTTTACATATGAATTTTATATATGAATCATCAACTAAGTGTATAAAGATTTTTTTTTATGAAAATCCTGGCCACAGTGTAACATCTGCTTTTAAGTAAAGAGAAACAAAATAGTACAAATGCACATTTTATGCCAATTTGTAGTGATTAAAACATTAATGTAACTATGCATATTTACATGTTCTTACAACTGAGAATAAATCTACGGAGGGGGCAACAGAACCAGAAATTTTGCTGACTCAAGACCAGTTGCAAAGACACCAGACAGACTATTATTTTCCTTTCTTTTGCAATAAGAGGATAATACAAATACAAATATGGTTTCTAACATACTTTAAAACTGATCTTGTTCTTTGGAATACAGAACTTAAATTACGGCTGCCATATCCCCAGAATATAAATAGTATTATCATTCCTACTTTATAGGTAAGAAAACCTGCCTCTAGGGTATCCACTAACTTCCAGAGACAACAAACTGCAAATGCCTGAAGAGACATTTACATACTTTCATGTTTGGCCAACTCCCTTATGATATAAATTAGTTTCAGTGTCTTAAAACATCATGTAAATATGTAAGTACATTAAAATCACTAAAATATTACTAAAACCCTATAAACACTTATTTGCAGAAATATTTATGTAAACTTCAATCTCCAAATGAAAATCTTGAGATTGCAGTGACCAGTTCATGAGTTTTACCATTAAATTTTGCAATTTTGCCTGATATTGTAAGATATCTTAACATGAAAACCAAATACTTGATCTCGTGTTTCAGAAAATAAGATTCCCCTTAATGAATATTCTAGGCTTTAATTTACCTATTACAGGTGAAATGTTAGCAATGGTCAAAATCCCCAAATACGACATACTATTTGGGCCCACATATTCTGTCAATTTCTCCCCAGCATCCATCAAAGTATTCGCCAAATCTAAATTGTCATACCAGGAGTACTTGTTGGTGGGGATAGAAACATTTCCATTTTGGAAAGCAGTCATTTAAATAAGTTCAACTGAGTGGTAAGGACCTTCCTGAACCTCATTTTCCTGTGGCCATGAACTATGCCATGGAATTCACACTTTGAGGGTCGGCAACAACAGAAACCTGCCAATGTGGGGCTTTTTCTAGCAACGAGTCTTCCACTAGTAATCCCTTTGAAGTAAAAACTCTATACACTAGGCCTGGCAAATACAAATTGAGATTGTATTTGGCAAAAATCTCGAAAACAATTTTAATCTTCACTGGATTTAAAACCTTTTTAAATCATAGGATTACGCATTGTTTTTTTGTTTTTTTGTTTTTTAAGGAAACCAAACAGCAGGTCTTTCTCAGTGCTTTGCACTTTCTTCCTCATGGCACTGGTGATGGTTACTCAAAAGTGCGCTCAGACACCAGCATTTCAAGTCATTCATCCATCCACTTGAAAACAAACAATTGGATATATAATGCTAATCTTTTAAAAATAAATATTCCTTGCATATCTCCATTTTTTAAATGGCAGAAACAGAGTCCTTGAGCCCAATAATAATAAATAATCAATAAATTATTCAAGTAATAAAAAACAGAAAGTTAACACTTTTCTAAGTTTCATCACTTTTATTGGTTCTTTGTTTCCAAGATGAAAAGTCAGGCTCTTCCCCATAGCAAAGCATCAGCACAGGGACACATCATTTCCTTACACGTAATCCTAACACAGACACGCCACCTGCTGAAGAACTTTCATCCTCAGCACAAGAAGTTCTTTGGCAATCTCAGCAACAGAAATCAGCGGTAGCTATCATGGCAGCTCCCTAGATGAGTAATGATGTCGATCTGGCTGGACAACGGTAACCGTAGCAACAGTAACCTGCAATTCCTGCACAACCGCTGTCGGATTTATTGTGGCAGGGGGCAAAGAGGCCAAGAGTAAAATGAAGAAGCAAACTATAGCACCTGACACCTCTAGTAGCCCACACTTTAATCAGAGTTGGCAGAAATTAATTCAAGAGGAATTTTTACACGGGCTCCACTGTGGTATTCTGCTTTTATGCTGGACTACAAGAATCCTACGAGACTAAACTGACATCCGAAAACTAAAGCGTTAGTTTTATACAAGTGTAGTGCTGTATTAAATTAAGGGATATTTTCAAACATAAAAGTAAAATATAAAAGTGATAGTGAAAAAGCTATCATTTTGATTATGCTGTGTCTACTGAAACTCCTCAGTGATTAGAAAACCTAAGGGGGCCAAACATTTAATTAGCCAAGTTTTCCTTTAAATTTAATTTGGTTCTCCATTATTCATAATGCCTTCCCAGAGTTACTATTTGCTCATTCCAGTTATAAACCCTGAACCCAATGGAGACTTAATTCAATACATCAAACACTTTACCGAGAGGTTCTAAAGGTCAAGCCTTATACTAGACCCTGGGGATATTAAAAAAAATGTTTCCATAATATGTGTATAATCAATATTTGTATGCATAATCATAAAAATACAACTAAGGTAATAATCGTTGGCAAGAATAAAAATGATTGTTTAGCGGGTGGTGAAATAATGAATAATTTTTATTTTCTCTTTTAGATTTTTCTGAATTTCCTAAACCTTTCTACAATGAGCATGTGTTATAAATATTTAAAAAAAAAAAAAAAAACATCTAAGGCTCCTTCTTTGGGAGGGGAGGCAAGGAAAATAAAGACGGGTTAGTTATATATTTGTTACACACAGCAAATCAATTCATTACCTTAATAAAAATTAAGCTTTTCTCTTTAAAAAGTTCCAATTATTATAATTATCAAAAACAATGTTGAGAATCTGAGTTCCTATCTAATGGCAAATGAATTTATGACCTGCCTATCAAATCGTGCAGTCAAAATCTACTTGTCTTAGCTAAGTATTCAGTAGGTCACACAAAAAGTCCTTGGCGTTAAAAAATTCCATTTATAATGTTAGATAATGTAGTTGCTCCAAAACTCCTGGGGAATAATACATACCACTGTGAACAAAAAAAAAAAAAAAAAATACTCAAGGAATTAAAAATAAAAAGAATGAGTCACTGAGATATATGCATTTATGTTTGTTTGTCTAGTTTTGGTTCAATAGATACAAGTGAAAAATGAACTTTTACAAAGTGCTTTAGGTTTTTAAGCTTATGTTAGAAGCTGAGTAAATATAATAATACTCAAAGAAATAAACTGGAAACCACAAATCAAATATTTATAACCAAATGCCTAACCGCAGAACGACCAATGCCATTCCTCCCTAATGAGCGCAGATTAGTAGTTGCAAACTCGAATCAGAAAGTGTGAATCCCTCACTCCTAAGCCACCTGTAATGAGATGTTTATCAGGAGGATCTGCGGATGCTACTCATACATTTCAGTCAATCACAATCAGTAGTTTCAAAACTCACTGCAACCTCTTTTTCCGTTAACCAGCTCCACATTTCTCTAAAAATAATTTTCTCCACTCTCAGGCTGATAAGAGGAGGAGCAATGGGGAGGATAAAGTCTCTTCCTATGTAAAGAAAATTCTATGCTGTCTTTTTAAAACCTACAACCCATCGTTCCTTACTCTCCTCTCCCTTTACTTACACTTGCCATCTGTCAACAAGTGCTTGTAATTTTATTACACTGTCCTGTAGCTTATGCAGAGTTGGTATTATTTTACAGAGTTCTGTTAATGGACTGGATAAATGGTAATGGTATTTAAACTAGCCTCCTGCTCCAACAAACACAGCTGCAACTGTACTACTATTTCTGAGCAAACGTCTTGACCTGAACATGTAGTGCTCTCTCAACCCGTCCAGAGAGAAATTGGAGCAGACAGCAAAGGAAAAGCATATTTGGCCGCTAGCAGCAACTGACCGTGTCGAATCATAATTCATATTCAGTATACCCTCTTTTTCTTTTATATTGCTTTTAGAGTTTGCAAAAAGCATGTAGGCCTCTTCCCCTGGCATCTTATTTTCAGCTCTGGGTCAAAAGATGATTTATTTATTACAAAAGCTCAAAGACAATAAACCTATTGTCAAGTACATCAGATTAGCTTTAATCTAAGCAAATGAGCACTAAAAATTAAACAGCAGTATGTAAACTATACAGTGTATTAAACTGGTCAACTTTTTTGGTAATTAAAAAAATATCCTTTTTATTGGTTATTAGGGAAAAATACTAGTAAGGATGGGCAAAAGATAGAATAAGGAAAGAAATACATTTAGATATTAGCATCCTGTTACAAGGTATGGAGAGAAAATAAATTTTTAATTTATTGTGTTAGTTCTAGATATTTTTCTTTATTATATTATAGGTGCAACCGTGGTTCACTTAATAAGTATATGCAACAACCAGTCAAACATTTTCCTTGTCCCAACATGTCTTCCTATTTGTCAAAACCTCTGCACCCATTTTTTTCCTGTCATATATATTTCTGAAAAAATTTTCCTTTTTAAATGAACATTTTGAAAGATACTTTTGCATGTAGGTTTGTGCAAATTTTTCATCTGCTAGAATCCCTGTTTCAGAAGTGCTACTGGGCAGTCCTATCATACAAAGAAAATCTCAACCTGCACCAACCAACTTCACAAGCTTTTGATCCTCTTAATTTTTAATAATGGTCATTAAATTTAATTAGTAATGTCTATCATAAAACAGTTCTCACGTGCAGTTTGTAACTTATCACTCAAGAGAAGTATCATTGTTTACCCTTCATCTAAGTCCAATTCAGGTGAGGCCGGAGTTCCTCAACTCAAAAGAAGATTCTTGCTTTAAGG
This sequence comes from Loris lydekkerianus, assembly GCA_963574355.1. Classification (NCBI taxonomy): domain Eukaryota; kingdom Metazoa; phylum Chordata; class Mammalia; order Primates; family Lorisidae; genus Loris; species Loris lydekkerianus. The sequence goes on from CAUYPK010167268.1 coordinate 6,436, forward strand.
ATGCAGATAAAATTACACCTTTAGCTTCCTACGTGCATCCAATACCTATATCAAGTCACATTCCCAAGTAAAGAGGAGCATTTCTTTCAATATTAAGCATCAAAACATCAAGGTATAACTTCAGATATATCCAAATTATCAAAATATTTGCATCCCTCTTGCAACTAATTCCACCTAACAAATACAACTTTAAATTCTATTACTCCCCAGGGTAAGTCTTTTGAACAAAAGAGGAACATAAATATGCAGAACGTATTTTCTAACTACCCTTTTCCCCATTTCTTAACATGCCATTATTTAGTTAGGAAACATTGGCTTATAGTTTGTTTTTCCAGAATATTATGGGGGTACAAATGTTTTGGTTATGGGTTCTGTTTCTTTAATTCCCTCTTTAAAGATTTCAAGTCTTTTTCTTTCATATAGCAATTGCATTAAGTTACAAAAGCAAAAGAAAACATAATAGAAAATCTCTTGCTTCACTACATGATACTATCAGACGGAAGCACCTTGAACAGAGTGTAATTTGCAGATGGGGGATTCTGCACTGGATTATACCTCCCAAAAACTCCTCAGGAAGCTGATCCACCTGCCTCCAAACTAAACATCAAACAGTTCTGTTTCTCAGAGATAGTGTCTCCTTGACTTCATCATTTTAATTCCAGATAACAGATATTCTGTTTAAATTATATTTTATAGCACATAGAAAATGGACTTTCCTTGACTGCTAAGTATTGTTTTAATATGCACAGGACCAGGAAAGCAGAAGTTAGCAGTACTCATTGTATACTAGCTGGAAGTTAATTCCTTAAAAATCTTCTCAATCACCAATAATTAAAGTGGAGAGTGCAATATTATTAAAACCAACTCTGTGGCCCTTCTGAGAAACTAAACACAAATACTGGAACAAATACATGATACACATACATATAATCTTTACAGCAATCTACATCTTATTCCCTTGGTAGAAAGAGTTCCTAATCTTTTTTTTTTTTTGCTAAAAGATGGTTTCAAGGTATCCTTATTTGATTTTTTAAAAATCTACTTAAATCGAGCTATTTAAGCAGCAGGGAACAAAAAAGAAGAGAACAAAGCCTGCCAGGTGACTTTGGGTACTCTCAGAGGAACAGAGTCAGGCAAGTTAGACTCTCAGAGAAACGGTGCCCCATATGTGGGGAGTTCTTTCTATGGTGAGTGAAGGTAGCAGGAGGACCTAACACAAATCCTCATTATAATAAGGGCAGGGGTGTGGGAATTGATAACAGCTCTAAAGCCTTGGCTACAAAGTCAAGTTTGGAGAAACGCAATATGCTTTTGCTGTCTGCAAACACTCCCACATGGGCCTTCCCCAACATCCAGGTGGGGGCTGCTCGGAGAAGTTTACTCTATATCCCAGCAGTTCCTTCACAACATGCACACACATCAATCATCATAGCTATTTACTTTCCCAACACTTTGTAGTTTATCTCCCATCTGCACAAAATCATTCATATGGCTGAAAATCTAATTCTAAAAGTTTTCTGAAATGTGTTTTCACTATTACACATTAGCTCAGCAAACAAGCAACCCAGGGAGGAAAAATGGATTCTCCTTAATATTCACATTATGCTCCTTTAAAGAACTCCTTCCTTTCACAATCTACAACGTATTTGATATGAAAACCTTGCTTTCATATTGCAGAGTTTGGGATTCTGCCTTTAAAAGGGACATTTAAGAGGAACTTTACAGCCCTTTTTAAATGCCTTATAATAATATTTTCAGACTAATAAACACTACTACTGGACTACAGGAACAATACCAAAAAAGCTGACATTAAAAACCTCAACTTTACAAGAAAACACTGCCAACTTCCCCTTGAGAGGAGGCACAATATCAATCTCTCCCTTCAGAATGCGATCATTGAATGTTTCCATACAAAATTAGGTAAACCTCACCATCATCTCACAACCAGAAGAAAAGAATAATACAATTTCTATAACACACGTGATAAGCCACAAAATACTAACCAAAGGAAGCAAGTAGAATGACTGGAAATTTAATCATAAATCTCCTTAAGAAAAAACAAGAAAGGCAAACTTTTAATCCATTAATCTATGAGTGAATTGATTCCAGGAAAGCACAAGGAAACAGATCCAAAACGCATTTAATAAAACTCAAGGTACTACCCAGAGCAACAATAACTATCTGTGTCTACTTACAGCCTGTAGAGCTTCGAAGTCCCAAGAAACAGCAACTCAGGAAACAGCTGAAGGTGGTTTCTGTTTAAACGCCTTTAGAGAAAACAAAACAAAGCTTATGTTACACAGAAAATACCCAACAAGGAGCCTGTGATTTGGTAGCATCATGCCTCATCCTGTATTTCAAGAAAGAATGAAATGACATTCAAAACAATTGAAGCACTGCAAATCAAAACCTGGTTACACCTTTTGTTACCTGACTCTTGAAAGCAATTTTCCGTTATGCTTACTTACTCCAATGATGACTACTGGGGCCTAAACTCTGAACTCAAATCCTGTGCCAACATCAGTCAACCAGAATACATACACAGCAATGAAGAATGTTGTGACTCAGACTTTAGAGCCTAAGTTAGCTGACTTCAATATACAACAGAAACATCGCAGCAAATTATCTTAAAATAATTCAAATACTGTCCCATATCACCTAAATCTTCAGCCATAGCATTGTGGGCTATCTTCCATAGCCCACAATGCTATGGAAGTTTCAAATTTGGAAGCTTTTCATTTCATTGGGATAAAAGAAAAAAAAATAAGTATGAGAAACTGTTGGCATCATTTGTTTCTGAAGGCAAAATCAGAAGAAAACCAACCCAAAGTTCAAAACTCAACCCACAGCTCCCAAACCTGAACTGAATTTAAGGCTATAACTAATAATGGAATCAGAAGAGTTTAAGTAATGTTTTAAAATATTTAACCGACATGAGAATGTTTTAATAAAGAATTTGGTCACAACTCTAACTCAATTTCAGTCTTGATGTCATGCGTCTAAGTTGTTTTGGAATAAGCACATCTACTAACTAAAGAGGGGGCAGGTCCCGTCTCTGATGACTAACACCCCAGTCCCATCTGTTTGAAAATATATAACTTAACATCAAATTAAAAATAATTTTTATCTCTCTGCTTTTCTCAAATGTAAATAAAATGATAAAAAGCGGATATAAAATGCATGCAAATGATTTACAAGCTGCTTCACTCCAGAGAAAAGTAGCTCCAGAAACCAACGTCACACTGAAGAAACCAGAGGTGTTTTTTTTTTTTTTTAAGTCTTAAAGAAACTTTAAAGGGACAGGAAAAGAGGGCATGCCAATCCCAACATACTGAAAGGGCCATCGGGTAGAAGCAGGAATTATACTTATTTAGTCCCCAGAGGATAGAAATGTGACATGTGATTGTAATAACTGCTAAAAAGTAGATTATAGGAAATCAGATTATAGGACAGAACTTTGAAGAATTAGAGATATTCAGAAATGAAAACTCTCAACCCCTTATCCCAAACATATTCAAATAGAGTCTACACATGGTTTTTTTTTTTGTTGTTGTTGTTGTTGTTACTGTTGTTTGTATGTTTTTCCTGTGGAGGATGGAATAAAAGGACATTCTCCATTAGATGAGAAGGGGCACCAGGTGAACCTCAAAACTTCTTGGAATTCTAAAATATCATGAGGCAATGATGGTAACTTACTTTTGTTACGTGAACTCATATTACTAAGAAGCTGGTCATCCAAAAATAAAATAAAATAAAATAAAGTCTACAGAAACATTCTCAGCACTTATAAAATGCATGCTAATGAAAATGTGTGGCAAGACCAGTGGGGACAAATGGTGAAATCAGTGGTGAAAGGGGAGATTTACTTCCCACTTGCACTATTTTTATGGATGAAGCACAAAACGAGGTGAAATTTAAAGTGAATCCAAAGCTTTTCTTCATTTATTCTCTGTTGTGCATGATTCTGAGGAGAACTTACAAAGTCTACCATGACACAATTTCAATAAATTACAGCTTATTATTGCTTTGTTATATTTGCCCTAAAAAAAAAAAAAGACAAATATTAATATTTGCTATCATGGTATGAGAATGCTTTCTAGAAAAGCAACGACTCTCTAAAGGACCCCCACTGCCCAAAGAGACAATCCCAATGCCTGAAATGGCAGAGATGGGCTTTGTAAGGGGATTAAACCCACCAGATTGACAAATCTCTTCTGTGAGTCTCCTGTCAGAATAAGCACATTCCTCAAAGCCCTAGTCCTTTCAGAGATAGCTCCCATGCAGAGTGCTTTCTCTCCCCTGCAAATGGTACTTTTCTACATCCTCTGGGAAACTTCCCTGGAGGCTCCTACTTAAAATTAATGCTCTGGCTATGTCCCCGTTAGAGTCCCTCGTGCTGTATAATATTTATTCGTGCTTTTTCCCACTAGGCTGTGAGCTCTCTAAAGAGAAAGACTAAATCCCTTCCCTTTTTCTTGGTACTTAGTAGGTTTTGAACCATATCAAAAGGCCCAGGGAGAAGTCTGTTCTCATGCAACACTTCCTAATCTTCCTTGTCACTTAGTAGGATCTTAGGAAATGTTGCTTGAGAACAAACTATGCTCTTTGCACTTTGATGCAGTTCAGCAAAGCTCTACCATACACAGTTTACATCAGGCCACTCACTCTCTGGCATACTCCCTGGGGGACCTGCATAGGTTCCATGTCACTTTGCAGCTGATCAAAGCTCCACAAAACCTGCTGTCATACATCCCATAACGGGGACAGCTTCCTTGCCTACTTCCCCTCACCCCACACATTCCTGAAATCACCTAGAAGTTGGAAAGAATAAGTGTATTTAAACAAATAAAGATGTAAGTTGACCTGACAGCTGCTACCAGCTTTCTTGTTAATGGGTCTACCTCAGTACAATTTTGTATATTGTGAGAAAGTCATTTCAGATTGAGTGCTAACAGTGTCATTTTCTTAATTATTATTGTCATTTTCTTATTCCCAGTGGCTCCTAATTCACTCCACAAGTAACAGCTAGCACATATTAAGCTTACAATGTGAAGGTTTACAAGTTCTCCGGTTCACCCTTTCACAACACCTCTGTGAGTAAGTACCATTGTTTTTGCTGCTCTGGAGAGAGGCACACACCTCAAAGACAGAAAGCTGGGACTTGAATTCAGGTGGTGTAACTCCAGCACATACCCTCTGAATCACTCCTCTGAAGATAAATGACAGTCTAAAATTCCTAAGCAATAATTCAAAATAATATCAACCTGAAATTCTCCTTCTCATCTATTTTTCCTAAAGGAAAACATAGTTTTATATAGTCCACTTCTTCTTCTTTTTTTTTTTTTTTTAAGACAGAGTCTCAAGCTGTTGCCCTGGGTAGAGTACCATGGCATCATAGCTCACAGCAACCTCCACGTCTTGGGCTCAAGCAATCCTCTTGCCTCAGTTTTTCTATTTTTAGTAGAGACAGGGTCTCCCTTTAGTTCAGGCTGGTCTCAAACTCATGAGTTCAAGTGATCTGCCCGCCTCGGCCTCCCAAAGTGCTAGGATTACAGGCATGAGCCACCCCACCTGGCCCTACAGTCCATTTCTTAACTATCACTAATCACCTGAGTTTTATATCTTTTAAAAAGCTGGCCATTGTGTTCAATTCACTATTTTAAATGCTCATTTTATCTATTTAAAATACCTAAAGCTGAGAGAAAACTGAAAATATGTATAACACATTTGTTCTGGATGCAAGTAGTTTATCATTATTTCATGAAAATTATTATGTGTGATCTTTACTATATCTAAACTAACCATGACACATTTCTGTATTGAACATAAATCAAGGTTGTATCACACACAAAAAGGGAAGATAACAGTGAGAGAGCTAATAATACATGTAGGAAAAACAGGATAAATTTGCCTTTTTTTGCTTTAAAAGAATTTCAGGCTCTTGTTTTCCCATTCCGCCCTCCATCAGTACGAAAGTGAAATGGTCATACAAACATGAAAATAAAAAGTGAAACTTCCAAAATATTTACAGAGGAGATTCTTGCACAATAACCAGAAACTAAACTCTCAAAACTAAAGGAGTTTTTTTTTTTTTTTCAATCAGAATTTCTCTAAAGACTATTAGACAAAACGATTATGCAAAACTATTATGCAACAGAATTACTAAACAAAGTAGAGAAAAAGTAGCCTGATTTCTAATGCTCCAGAAAATTTCTTGGTGGCTTGAAGAGATAATGGCACAATAAGAACTCTCACTGAGTTAAAGTTAAAAATACGATGGTCCCGGGACAGGAGCACAGCATCCTGTGACTTCAAAGACACTGCATACCCGGGACAGGAGCACAGCATCCTGTGACTTCAAAGACACTGTATAATATTATTTAGGGAAGCCAAAATGAATGAGCACCATTAAACAGACCAGGTGAGTCAATTAATTAACCACTGTTCAGAGGAGGGACAACCAATTGTGCTGAAGGAGAAAAGAGGCAGAGTGACATCTATCTTTTGTGTCATCCCTCCTAGATGGAATCTGCCCACAAGATCATAGGGCTGTTGGCGAACTCTCTAGATTGTAATCCACCGTTTCAGAAAGGTGTGTGATGTATTTCTCTGAGATTTTTTTTTCTCAAGGCAAAGATGAAAAGGGATCCCATCTGCTCTGTGCCACCAGCTATTCTCAGGGTGACTTTCAGAGGGGTTCATGATATTTCTGTGTTGCACAAAACAGCCACTGCTTCTGAAATGTTGGTTCTTAACCTCAATTTGAAGGGCGTTATTGACAACCATTGTCTTAAATTATTGTCCGCCAGCTGCCCCTATGACTCTGGTCCTTTGGTAGAGGTTATAGGGTCTTACTTTTTGCAACTTCCACCTCAATTCAATTAACATTCACCACTTTTCATCTAATTCAAAACAAGATGTACACAACTTTACCAAAGTTAGCAAACATTTTAACTTCATATTTATACGTATTTATTTATTTATTTATTTTTTGAGACAGAGCCTCTCAGTAGAGTGCCATGGCATCACACAGCTCACAGCAACCTCCAGCTCCTGGGCTTAGGTGATTCTCTTGCCTCAGCCTCCCAAGTAGCTGGGACTACAGGCGTCCGCCACAACGCCCGGCTATTTTATATTGCAGTTTGGCAGAGGCTGGGTTTGAACCCATCCCCCTCGGTATATGGCGCCAGCACCCTACTCACTGAGCCACAGGCACCGCCGTATATGTCTTTATAAATACAAGGTATGGTTAGCTGCTGGAATAAGAGTTCAATCAAATGTTCCCTTAAAAACTCTATCATTTCTAACCTCCTATTGCTACTTACTGAGCCACAGGCACCACTGTATATGTCTTTATAAATATAAGGTATGGTTAGCTGCTGGAATAAGAGTTCAATTCTAACCTCCTATTGCTCATACACAAACCATCAAGAGCAGAACTAATTCCCTCCCTCTTCTGGCTCTTCTCGGGTCCATTTCCAATTTCTCTTTTTAAAATGATTTTATTCCAACATTTTTAAAGCAAATATTTTATATCACATCAATTAAATAAAGTTTATATGTATAGCAGCGATACAAATGATCATTTAATCCTTTGTTGTGCAACAGAGATCAACAATTACTAATAAAGATGTTGGTTCCTCATTATTCTCTTATTTTTGGATATTTCTCTGCAGATTCAAACAGATTATGAAAAACACCCTAAAACAAACCTTTGATCCTATGGCAGGAGACAAGGAAAATCAGAGTGAAGGGACAGCAAATATGAATGCAAAAAAAGTCAAATTTATTATATGCAAACTTTGCAGTGGTTCTCAACCTTCCTAATGCTGCAATGTATTTTCATTGTTAAAAAGGGGTCGTGACCCACAGGTTGAGAATCTCTGCTTTAGCAACTCAGCTAATTCCTAAACTCAGTTTTTGAAAAATAAGTGAGGTGTGTTGCAACACACAGTAATAGTTTTTTAAGCACAACGAGGGGAGCATTTTGCGAAACTGTGTACATTATCTCACTTAACATCAGCACTATGAGATGTGATAATTATTATCCTGGTTTCAAAGATGAAGAAACTGAGGTCTGGAAAGCTGGACAAATATGATCACTATCTCTCAGCAGAATTGAAACCAAAGGATTTCTGATGTCACTTTTGCCTAATGTTTCTGACTTCTAAAGGGGGAAGGAGAGGAGATTGTGTCTCCTTAGAAAGCATAATCAAAATACAATCAGTGAGACTCTGCTGGCACCAAGCACCAGCACAGGAAGTTTCAAGGTGCCTAAGAACAGGGGTGTCCAGATATCTACACCCCCTGTTTTATTAAAATAGCAGCAGGAAGCCAGTGTTCTCTGTAAATGTCTTTCTGTCCATCGAGAGACGGATGCTGTAAAGACAGCCACCAAATATTTTTTTAACTGTTACTATAAAGAAATATTATAATTTTGATAACACCAAGAAAGCCCTATTGTGACCAGGTTTTTATTCTGAAAGCATTTTCACCAATATTCTTCTAGTGCAGCAGGAAAAATCTGCTTTTAAAAAAGATAATTGCGATCTACGTGAAGTCTATTCAGAAAAGTCTCTCATTCTATGGAAAGTTGTGGAATTTAGTCTAGAGGTCATAATTCAAGCAGAAAGGTATGCAGAAGGCCTGAAAGACGGAATTAAATGTAAAATGTTTGACATTCACTGCTTCCACAAATACACTGTAACAGTGCAAACTAAACCACTCATTTCAGGGGAGGTATAAAGACACAGCATCCAGCAAACACTGTCACAAAGGATGAGCCCAAAACAGATGTGGGAAAAATAAACAGCCTTGCTGCTTCAGAATTTTTAAATGGTCCACAGAGAGCCAAGGGGCCTTCTCACCACTGTTCAACTTCAAGGCCATAAAATATGTTGCATGAGAAGCCCTCTCAGATGGATTCAATGCTCTCCTAAACTTTTAATAGTGCACATACATTACACTTGTCTCTGACCAGGGAATCAATAAACATAATTTAAAATAGTTGATGTCACTTATCGACAGGTGAAAATAATTTACATTCAAAGACTATCCCTATTTCCAGGGTACTTTTACATTCTGCAATGGGCACGCTCAGCCTCTGTAACAGAGTTTGAGGTGTTCTTTAAAGAGACTTTCCAAGGAAATAACTACAGTCATTCTAAAATGAATTGTAAAGATTCCAGGAGACAATCCTTTTGAAGATGGGCTTGCTTCTGTTCCAAGGGGATCAGGACTGTTAGTTTGCCTTTAACATAAGGTATGTGTGTATGTTGCCTATAAACTTGTAGAACTATTCAGAAAGGGGAGTCCTCTAGATCCTTTATGAACCAAGGATAAACTGTGCTTTCAGACCTGTTCTACAACATATTCTCTACTTGAACTCATGTGTAAAGTCCCAAACAAAAAGAAAAGCTAGCGTGTCACAGTTCTTCAGCCTTCCTCATGCTGCTGGTCACATGCATAGGAGAGGTGTGTGTAAGCCGGGAGAACTAACTCAATATCACCTTAAAATAAACACATGAATAAACAAACCAACCACCAAATAAATAAATAAATTTACCTTTTAGACCCCATTTCGTCTGAGTGTAGTGTTTAGTCAAATTTAGGCTCTACTGTAAATGGGTTTAGATGTTTCTAAATTAAAATGGTGGAAACTTTAAAATATCTAAAATAATGGCTTTATTTTCCAAGATTCTATACGTGTTCTTGTTATAACAAGAGTTTCAGAACTCAGTTTTCAAGGAAAAAGTAGTATCAAATGACAAAACTAGTAGGAGAAATGTCATTTCAGACCCGACAATACTAAAACTGGGAGCGTTTAGGGCGATTTTGTCTGAAAAGCACACACACATCGTTTAGCACTTCTGCCATTTCCGTCTTTCCAGGCTGTAAGATGGCTGTAGCGTTTCACACGGAGACTGATAGTGAGGTTTTCCATGCTCTGCTGTTGGTTCTCACCAACAAAATCTAGGCATATATGCATTTCATTTTATCAGTCTTGAAGTAAATAACAAAATATCCTACAATTGACAACTTCAAAAAATTTCATAAACTTTCTCTTATTCTTGCAATTGTGTTATCATGGAACTTTGAACATAAGAAAATGATTTTCCACTAGTAGAATGCTCCTGTACCCTGAGTCCCCATAAAACGCGATAAAACAGAAGTTAATATAATACCTGCAGCATAATTCCATAAAGTCTAAGTGAACAACAGAATTTTACACCAGTCCACTGAATTTGTGTTACAGTGTTATTTTTTTAACACTCTTGGACACACAGCAGCCAAGGAATATCTTGCATTAATAATTTTGCATGGAGAATTTATTGTAGATACACACAGGTACCTTTCTGTGAAGTGTTTTAAAAAGTATACTTCTCAAGTGCTGGGATTCTTTGCTACAGTTTATCTATAGCCTGACTTTTTTTTTCTTCTATAAACTTCCATCAAATTAACTAGTCACTTATCTACATTAGATTTCATTTGAGCTTAAGTAGGAGACTTGTTAAATAATGTTCCTGAGGAACATTCTCAAGGCTCCATCTTCAGCACAGAGACACCAGTGCTACTCACAACGTAGAGCACCCTGTAAAATCTGCCACTGCACATGTGAGGTCTGAGAGTGTGGTAGCAAACTGTCAAAACAGGAAATATGTGTGCTCCTGGTATGTAGGCGTGATTAAGACATAGTCCTTGTACAGTGATTCATAACCACATTCTGATCATGATGTGTCATCTCATGTTCTTTTCTATAGAATACAAAGAAGAAAAAGGGGGAGAAAGGCGGGAGGCAGTTGAAGAAGAAAGGAAAGAAGAGAGAGTGGGCATTTTAACATTTCTGTCTTGACACTTGGTTGAAAATTTTGTATTTCAAGTATTCTTGGTCGTGAAAAAATAATCATATTCTTTTGTTGTTATAATTCTTTGATTTAAAAATAATGACTTCCTCATTACACGCTGAAATTAAATTCAAATCAACAACAGGACCCTGTTTCTTACAGATTAAAAGTGCCTGTGGCTCAAAGGGGTAGGGCGTCAGCCCCATATGCTGGAGGTGGCGGGTTCAAACCCAGCCCCGGCCAAAAACTGAAAAAAAAAAAAAAAGAAAGTTGAATTTTTTTTAAAGGCATAGATCTTATCTTCTGTTTCACATTTGTCTTCTTTCCCTAGACCAAGTTAAAACTCCACCAACATAAGAAGAAAAAACTTATAACTTTGGAATAGTCACAAAATGGCATATGGAATTGTTTTAATTTTATCATTTTAAAATGAAAATAACTTAGAACCATAAATTCCACACAAATAAAAGAAGGCTTTTATTTTGTTTTGTTCTTCACACAAGGAATGAAAATTATATCACTATTCACTATATGAATGGCATTTACAACATAAAACTATACACCTTTTCTTAGAGCTCTAGCTTAAAATTTCACATCTAAATTGTTGAAAATATATATGTTCACACAACACATAGTTAGAAATTAATTCATTGCTTACTTCCTATCTCTCACATTCAAAGCTTTTGCAGCTTCTTGATAAAGCAAGCAATTTTTGTGATGTTAATTATACCGACTGAAATAACAGTATATATCACAGGGCAGGCCATAGTACTTGATTATGGAACTCTCTGGATCGCTTTCATTTTTTATTTTTTAAAACAATATACTGAACAAAATTTAAAATAGTTTGTCTCACAATAGCTTCGATGCATTCTTTAGCAAAACTGCCTTGCCATTTAATGTATTTAAAAAAAAAATAAATATTTGAAAAGTGCATCCACAGTGTTCCTAAGAAATGGTTTTGAATTCCAGAGTCCCAAGGAGATGAATTGGCTGTCAGATAACAATGTGCTTCCATCAGATGGACTTGGCAGTTGTAAACAAAAGGAATTTTCTCAGCTTTTCCTCACAAATATGAAATATTTGCTCTCAGCCAACAGCTGGGGTGATTTAAAGAAGTCCTGCATATATATTAGTTTTCATTCAAAATCACAAATCCTCCTCCCACTCTGAAACATCTGACTTAGTCTTAGTACAACAGAAAATTGTTCTGAGATGAAGTGACATTCCCAGGGGAATTAAAGTCAAAAAATAGTACCTACTTACAACTCTAATCAACTTTCCGATCACACAGCATCTGGTTAATAATTTTTTAAGAAAAGTTAACTTATTCAAGATGAAAGTTCAGTTGATATTCTGAAGTAGCTTTGAAAATAATGAGAAAGTTTGTTTGATTCTAGTCTTCCTGAAAATATTTAAAACTATAATAACAAAACCAAGAGAGAGACTGTGTGAAAAGTCATCAAGACTCCTTCAATGATTTGGAAATGGTTTCAGAACCAAAATATAGATATTTCCACGTGATGGCTATAAGTCACTCTTGAAAAAACTGTTACTGTTTAAATGGTGATGTATATTATCTATTCATCTTATCAAACACTTAAATTATATTAATATTTTTAAATGGACGAATTAAAATAACTTTGCAAGGTTCTCATTATAAATTAGCTATTCATGTAAGACTATGAAGGCAATCTAAGAATATATAGTTTTAGAGTAATTTTATATATTTACAGATAGGTTGGGAACTTGTAAAGTTTGTTATAAATGCAACCAAATATTTACCTTGTTTTTATTTTTGGGAAAAAAAAAAACTAACTAAAAGTAGTGATTTTAAATTTACTTTGAATAGCACAGTTATATTCCTTACATTGTAATATTTTATTTATTATGAATAAATCTTTATAGTAATAAAAAGTAGACATTGTTGTATTTTAATTCAATTGATAAAAATGTAGCCCATATATGTATAAATATCATGGACAGTAGGAAGCCATTTTTCTACTTATGAACAAGTAAACCAAATTAATTTCTGCACTTGGGCCCAATGAATCTGAATTTGTGTTACAGCCAAATTAACATTATATATCATTATTGTAAAGAAAAATTTTATTTTTACTTAAAGTCACTGTTAGGGCAGGCATTAAAACATATTGAAATAATTGTTGCTATTTTTAATAGGCCTACTACTTGCCCTTAAAATGCAAACATACCAGACTTGAAGAATCATGGTACATGAGACATGAAATTCATACTTCAAATTGCAAGTCTGTAATTTATCCTAATAATTTCAGACAGTGGTTTTGTGTATTGTAGACATACACTGTAAACATTTTTTTTTAAAGCGGTCAAATAATCTATATAAATCCATGAGACTGCATGTTTGAAAACATATATCTTGTAGTCTGAAGTCTATAATTTAATATTCTTGGAAAAAAAAAAAGAATAAACATTATATGACCACATTTTGATAACACAGTTGTTACTTTAACCATCGTTAACTCCTTTTTGTAGCAGAAATATTTAAAAGGCTAATATGGAATAATGAAATAAAACTGTGAAAGTTACTAACAGTGTTCACACAAATGTTAAATATTAAAAAGCAAAATCTCTATCAGTAGGAATTTTTAAAATTTCTTCAAATGTCACTAAAGACACACAAAACAGCAGCCAACAACATGGAAATGAAAATTACCATTAGCAAAACTTTTCTTTTCCATAATGCAACATTAATGCAAGTAAAAGAACCACCTCTCTTCCTACATAAGCAAACAAAACAAAACAGATAAATAATAAGAAAAACATGTACATTTTCAGTTCCAATGTAATGGTCATCAAGGCATTCAATGTCTGAGAAAAGCAGATCTGTATTTTTATTCTTTATTTTTGTACTTTTTATGCAGAAACTCTACTCATTGTAAGCAAGTCTGAAAACTACTTATTCGTCCCCCTTTTCCCTCCAAAAAACCTTTCAAAAACTAAGACGAAATTGAAAACAATCCTCGGAATTTGAGTATTTTCAAAAATACAGTTGTGTTGTCATAAGTTTGGAATTGAAAATACTTACAGTCTCTCCAGTTCTTTAAGATCCTGGAATGCTCCTCTTTCAATGGTGCTAATCTTATTCTCCATTAGCTGACTGAAATACAAAATACAACATGCTTCTTAACATTACCACTCACCATCTAAATCAATTTCAATTCACCAACTGAAAACTTGTAACATCTTTCCCTTTAGAAACTTAAATTTTGCTCTGATTTGAGACTAATATTAAAATTATGATGATATATTTGAAAGAACTCAGGAAATGGAGATATCAGTGTCCACATCACAAAACTTGCATAGAAAATATTGATATAGTTTTGAGATTTACTAGTCAAAACTCTGACCCTTAAACTATAACATATCTGAGCAGCAACCCCGGACATTACAGATTTTATAGATTTTTTTGGAAAACTGATTTTCAACTTAAGTTAAGAATCAATATACAGTAATTCACCTTACACATACTTCATCTCTTATATAGATACACAACAAACATTGGAAGATTCATAATGGTCAAAATGTGTGTCTTAAAAGATGAATACTAAACACACAGTTGTCAAAATTATGTGGCCATTGAGATGTCAACATTTACAATCCTGCGGGTAAAAACAATTTTACATTACATTGACTCTCCAGTATTATTTTACTCACAGTTAATTTAATCCATTAATTAAAGATATAATCATACTGCAGCAATTTTATAAAAGCCACAAAGACATAAAATATAGAAAACTTAAAATGTGACAAACGTATTTTTATAGAAAAAAGTTTTTTCCACCAAAACTTCTGCTAAAACGCTTGACTACTTGATTTAAATATTTGCAAGTCTATCTAATTGTTCTTTGGTTAGAAATAGTCTGAACAATTTTTGTCTCAGTAATAATAAAATGCAGATCCACTTACATATTTTTAGCTATTCTCAAATCCTAAATGTATCAAATGTCTCACATTACTTATTCATGTTGTAAAAGCAATTATTCTATATTTTTATATGCATAAGGCACTTAGGGTATGGTTTAACAAAGATTTGAAGCCATGTTTAGAATATTGTTTCTATGGCATGCAGCCAATCTTAAAATAAAAGCCCGAATCTTTATTAAATGTAGTACAATAATAAACAAAAAAGAAAGGAAACTATGATCTCTTAAATGTTTTATTTTTCTTTTACGAGTAAAGTTATAAAAACTGAGACCAGTAATGATTCAAAATATGCAACCTTAAAAACAAAACCAAAACAATTTCCAAAGTGCACAGGCAGGGCACACTTACAGAACTCGTAGGTGTCTCAGGCCAGCAAAATCTGTCTTGGTTATCCTTGTGATGTTATTTCCATTCAAATCCCTTAGAGAATACCAGAAAATCAAAGTTACTATTTTGTACCTATCAATATCTGGTTAAAGGAAGTAAAATTCAAAGCAAGTTATAACTTTAAGACTCAAAACTAATTCAATTACATCTTTACAAAGTCAGTGGAAGGGGAAACGGGGGCAATTGTTAAAAGAACATTTTCAAAACAACTCAACTCTTTTACTAAGTATATTTTTGCTAGCCTGGGACAAGAAAATGAAGCAGTTATCACAAGACATTCTGTGTGTGTGTGTGTGTGTGTGTGCCTTCCATTTTTGTTTATGTAAGGGCGGGCATATCAATTTCATAGGTGTTCTGCTATTTGACTATTTTTGACAAGGAACATAACTGTACAATGTTTTTATACTATTCATGAAGAAATTCAAAAAATTCAGAACACTATCCTCAGATAGCATGGAAGCTAAACTTCCTTAAGCAAAGATGTCATCAAGAGAAATGCACTTCAAAGACCAGTTTTATAGATATTTACCTTCCCCCAATTCTAGGCTGGTATAAACACTAAACTCTACATTTGCAGCTCTGGGAACCCCGCTGTGACTGTAAAGTGAAAACTACTAGAGGGTGCAAGAATGGAAATAGTATTCCAGCCCTGACATTTTTGTCCAGATTTCAGCACCACTTTTCCTTCGTAAGTCACAATCTCCTTTACTGGCATTTTGGGTCAAAGATCTAAATTTACCCTGTTTCAAATCATTTCAAGTATAAGCAGGTTTTGTCGTGATTTGCATGTTCTTTATGGAAGTAAGTTCTCTCTCCCCTTGGAATTCAAATCTGCGCCCTAGAAATCGGCATTTAAAAGTGTTTACTTTGTCAAAGATGGAACTTTGTGAGCCAGAACCGAGTAAACTCTTCTCTGAAAACTCTGTTGATCTTTCATAGCAATTTTTTCCCCAAAAACCTGAAATCAGCAGCTACTCCCCCACCCCCAAAGCATTCCCTTTTTGTTAAGACGTGTTAGTACTTAAGCTGCTGGGAAGAGCTTGAAGTGTAGAGCTAAAACAGAATTCTCCCTTGCTTCTCTTTCTTTCTGGCAAACCCACTTCTCCAAACGGAGCAGAGTGCCACCAAGTTGTTGTAAAATGGTTGAAGTCGTTTAGCAGCTATGTGACATAATAAGAATCCCCATCCCCTACCCTAGACTAGACATACGTAGATCACATCTTGACAAGACACGCCTGTTAGAGAGCCAGGTGCCCAGCTTGGAGCTTGGGAAGGAGGGAGGGGAAGCGGATCCAGGGAGGCTGGCGGTTGGGGAGCCTTCTGCAGCGGGAAGAAAGGGCTCAACGTGGGCCTTTATATTAAAGGCGAGAGAAATGGGTTGGACATGGAGAAGGGCTGCTCTAGGCGCAGGGGGCAGCGGGGGTGGGGAAGAGCGTGTCGGAGAGCGTCCCTTCCGCGGCCGACAACCCTCACACCTGTGGGGGCAAAGAAGCCGGGGAGCCAAGTCCAGGCGCTCTGGCCGGAGCTGGACTTGCCCCCCCAGCCCGCAGATCCTGCGCGGCCCACGCACAACCGCGGGAGCGCAGCGTGCCCAGGGGTTCAGGCAAGCGCGGGGCTGCAGCCTCGGCATTGACAAAGAGAATGGCTTCCACGCTCCACTGCTCTGAACTCGGGAAGAGCCCCACCAGGAGGGCGTGGGCCGTCAACACTGGATCTGCGTTTACTTCTTCATTAGGGACTCAGAGAGACAGGGAGGCGGGGATGTCTGCGGGCAGCAGAGCGCGAAGAGCAGGCAGGGCAGTTGCTGCCACGTGAAGGGGCGCAGAAACAGCCGGAAAGGTGCATGGGTGGGGGGCACAGCGGCTTGGCAGAAAGGGCCAGAGGCGGCAGCCGACGGCCGCGCGGTGGCCTAAACAGTCAGTCCCGGTTTAGCTAGTTCGGATTGGAGAACCCGCACTAACTTCACTAAGGCGCTGGGAAGCGTTCCTCCGCCGCAGTCGCCGCCTCTGGCAAGTCCCTTGAGGCCTGACGCCGCCACCTCCTCCCGGAGAAGTGGGGGGAGGGGAAAGAGTCGCGGGATCTGTGCGCCGCTACGGTGTGAGCTGTTGTGGTCCCGGGGGCTCCCCTTTTCTCTGCAGTCTGTAGGAAGCACCCTTAGGCTTCCCAAGACCCCGTCTCCCTTCAGTTCGTCCCCAGGAGGGCGACGCAAAGCCAGCGAGGGGAAGTTTCTCTCTGTTAAGTCCCTCTGCCATCCCCTCCTCTCCAGCCCGCTACAAGAGCGGGACTTCGCTTTGAAACCGACCTGCCAAGTGCTGGCAACCGCAAGATGACTCGGTTTAAGAAGTCGGCCCAACAAAGTCGCATCTCACTTGCCCCAGGTATCTCCAGGTACTTGTCTGCCTACTAGCTCCCCAGCCAGAGAACTCGCCCGCAACCGGGCTGCGAGCGGCGGGACCAGAGCGGCGGCGTGGGGGGAATGCACCAAGGGAAGCTGCCAGCGGACCCGCCCCTCTTTGGACGGTGGCCTTTCCCGGTACAGTGCCCTCTCGGAGAGCCCAATCTCGGGATCATAGTACAAGAGAGCTACAGAGAGCTGTCCCAGGCACCTCGACCCGGGTGTCGGGGCAGGGGTGCGAGGTCCAGGGGCGCAGGGGGCCGAAAAGCGCATACTCACAGTCTCTCGGCGTTGCGGGGGATATTCCTGGGAACGCTGCGCAGCGCCAGCCCGTGACAGTCCACTGTGCTGCCGGAGCAGGAACACTGCGCGGGGCACGCCTGCGGCGCCACCTCGGTCAGGACAGTTAGCACTAACCCCAGCGACAGGGACAGCGTCTGCCAGCCAGCGCCGCGCATCTTCCCCCTCCGCCTCCTCCCTTGCTGGCGCCGTGGGGGGTTTCTTTAGCTCGTTGCTCCGAGGAAACCGCGCAGTGTCTGAGGCCCCGTACCCGGCGCGGGGCTAGCAGCCCAGAGTGCCAGGGGAAACGTGCACAAAATAATATGAAACTGATAATATTCAAGGCTCTAGAGCCCTCCCAGGCACAGGTCTTCCACCTCCCTCTCCACCTCCTCCCCTCGAGCAGGTCAGGGAGCTCCTTGGGCAACTTTCAATCCTGAAGATCAAACGGCCTGGCCCAGGCTGCAAGGAGACTGGAGAGCAGCGGGGAGGAGATACGGCGTCCTCTGTCTCACAAGGATCAACTTGGCGGTAAAAGAGCTGGAGTTCCCAACGATAGCAAATATGCAGGGACGAAGGGGGTGGTTTCTGATCACAAGCACCCCTCTGCAAATCCCATTCCAGAGAGGAGATTACGAGGCAGAAGATGGGAGCTCAATAGGGATGGTGGCTCCTAAGTGGACTCTCCGAAGCTATTAGGCGCAGGAGCGCCACGGGCGCAGAGCCGAGCGCGCCAGGCGACTGGGCATGGCGCGCGGAGGGCGCACAGGGCAAACGCGCAGCCTGGGGGCGCGGGGCGGCGCTGCGGATCAGCGGGCTCCTCTCACTCTCCAGGCCTCTCCTCAGCCCGCGTCTCTGTCGCAGCCCGGACCGGTCCTCGAGATCTCCCGACAGCAGAGAAAGGTTTGCAAACACACATGCACGTCGCTGAAGGATGGTAGGCAATCTCGCCTCCTGGCCGGCGTCCTTGGCGACGCTCTGCAGCAGGGCCTGCCCGAGGTCACGCAGAAAAGACAAAAGGGCAGTCGGACCGCTGAAGCCAGGCAGGAATATCCACTAGTGAGCACCGCAGCAGAGGAAATCCAAGAGGCCAAGTTGAGGACTAAAGCTCCTGAGAAGACTGGGTGGGACTGGCTGGGGCGGGCCGGCCGGAAGGAGTGGGAAGCCGAGGCCAAGGCCAAGGAGGGGCACCCAGATCCTGCGGGGTGTCTGGAGAATGACTAGGTGGCAGGCGGGCGGATGGGATGTTACTCCGGGCACAGCCCAAGCGCGGCTGAAAGGCAGTCGTGTGTGTTCTTGAGTATTAGCTCCTCTGGTCTCCCGATACGCCGCAGCTCCGCAGCAGACACCTGATGGTAAAGGTGGAGGAAACCGGAGCCTGCTCCAGGCGGGCGCAGCGCCCAGCCACCCCTCGGCAGCCTCCCACAAGTGGATCCTCCTTCTCAAAGTGCAGGAACTTTTCCCAGGCTTTGAATCTCGTGCCCCACCGCCCCAGTGGGAGCCCGACGTCTCGACGCCGCCCAGCTCCTGGCGCTGCACCTGACTCGGCGGCCGCAGTCCAGGGCAGCCGGTAACTTCCAGCCTCTTCCCCTCTCTCGGCTGCTTTCCGTGCCGCCTGCTCGCTCCGGGGAGGGAAGGGAAGGTGAGGGAAGACGGAGACACAGAACAGGGACTAGCTGTCGACTCCGGAGTCCCTGGCAAGTGTCTAAACAATAGGACGGACGCAGCAGTCTAAGTCTCGTTTGGCTGAAGGGAAGGTGGGTTGCTGTAACTGGAGTTGTTCTCTCCGGCTGCCCGGTGCTGAGCGCGGCCAAACAAAAACCCGGCCCGCGCCTCTGGCGCCGGCCGCGGGCCCCGGGACGCTCCTCTTTCTCCTCAGCGCTCCCGCGGTGTCGGCAACGCGCGGCAGCTCCGGCCTGCGCCCGGGGGCCGCGGCGCTCCCATCACTCGCTGCCGCTGCTGCCGCTACTGCGGTGGCCGCCGCTGTCTCCGCCTTTTTTTTTTTTTCTCAAACCACAGTCTGCGGCAGCCACTGCCGCCGCCGCCGCCGCCGCCGCCGCCACAAACACTACCGCCAACCTCCAGCGTCCGGGCGCTTCCTAAATAAATAACCCCAAGTCCGAAGTTGAGGAGGCTCGGGCTTTATATAGCCACCAGAGCCCCCGCCCCGTAGCCCCGCCCCGCGAGGCCCGGCCCCGCCCCCTGGCTGCGCGCTGGGAGCCCGCACCTCTTCGGGGAGAGGTGAAGCCCGGGCTGCCCTCGCCTGGCGGCAGCGGCGCCAAATCGCGCGCGTTCCCGTGCCCCGCCGGGGCTAGCGCCCTTGCTCCCACGCCGGGCGAAGTTTGCCCGCGGAAAGGGGCTGTCGGGACCCCTCCTCCAACTATTTGGCTCCAGAGGTGACCCGGGCTCAGAGATGGTCGCTTGCAGCGGCAGAATGGGGAGAGGGCGGCTTTGAACGCGGTTCATAAATAAACAGCTCTCCAGGGCCTCTGCTGCAGCTTTCGCGATCCTAAGGGGCTGCTCAGTGTTTGCAAGGCAGCAAGAGAGAGACGGAGACGGAAAAAATTATGATTTAAATTTTTTAAAAAATTCTACCGAAATAGATCTGCCTGCGCTCACAGACACACACATGTGTATTTTTGGGTGCTGAAAAGTTCAGAGTTTTTGCAAGTTGGAAAACAGCATTTTTCAGGCTTCCAGCTTGGCTTCCCATCTCCCATCCACCCCCCTTCCGTTTAACCCCTTCCTTATAGTCACACACTCAACACACTCTGCCCAGTGGAGGATTGAATATTCAAGATGCTTACATAACTCTAAAGCACGAATGTGTCTGTGCGATTTTACTCTCTGATGGGGGAAAGGAGGGAAAAAATAAATCCCTAGCAACGCACGTTATACCAGAACGTTTCCTTTATTTCAGGGCAGTTCTGGGTATTTTTTCCCCACTATGTTTTGAAAGAGAATTTCCATGTTTCTTCTTTTCTCTTTAGTGTGATGTGTGTCTGGCAACAGCTATCACTCTCCTTCCCCCCAGCAAAATCAATGTCACTACAGGTTTGAAATGACATCTCAATGAGAAGACGCCTTCCCTGGGATTTAAAACGCCTCACCTCCTACTTCCTCCTCCCATTTCACCTTTAAAAAGCCTCCCAGGGATTTTATGCAAGGCCTAATCCAGCCTTACTTAACAGTGTGGCAATTATTCGTATGATTATTTGTAGCTTCCTTGAAAGCAAGAGGACTTGTCCAGTTCATTTGTGTGTTTCCAGCATCTAACAATATGCCTGGCACATAAGGATTTCTTTTAACTCAAGAACATTCTCTCCAATATCATGATTAACATTTTTTCCTACTTAACATTATTTAAAAATGTCCTATCATAATGGCTACATCTGCCTCATTTGAAAACTTGAAGCACTTTTAGGACATTTCCAAAGACAAGGTAGTATCAGAAAACTAAGTTGGAATTCATAGAATTACTCTTTTTTTTTTTTTAAGATACCTTTTTTTATTATTAAGTCATATATACATAGATCATGAATACATTTATGCCTTTGTGGGATTCAATGTGTTGATTATTTGTATAAATTGGAGTGCTTACATCCCACTAATCAACATAGCTTTCACCTCATTTACTTAATCACAGTGTTAAGACATTTGTGCTCTGTACTTGATAGATTTGACTTGTACCCTTGCAATATGCTCCATAGGTGTGGTCCCACCATTATGTATATCCAAAAGACCAAAAAACACTTGGCAACAAAGATATTTGCACCAGATTGTTCATTGCAGCTCAATTCATAATTGCCAAGTCATGGAAGAATTACTCATTTTAATGCTATAGATTTATGTTGTTCTGTTCTTTTAACACTTCAAAATATTGGGCATTTATTAACTCATTTGTCCTTCTAGAATTTTGCTTAAAGGTCTGTTATGTAACTTCCATAAGAAGGAAGAGAAAGGAGAATCCACCTCACATTTTTTGTAAGGAAAAATTAGATAAAGAACAAACACTCACCATTGAAGGAGTCTTCCCCCTATTATTTCTGTAGTCTGCACTAGTAATTAAGTGGTTAAAATAGATTTATTGCTACACTAATTCATTTAATCCACAACAAGATGTATTTGTGTTGCCCTTTATACACCACATGGAATCATTGTTCTGTATTTTAATTGCAAGAATATATCCAGCATTCCCACTATTTATAAGTAATATTGATATCATTGAATAAGTGAAATTCATAGACTTGAGTTCAAATTTGATTCTCTCTCACTTACTTTCCACTCCGTGTGAAGCTAAGAGGGAGCTAAATAACATTCATAGCAACATGTCAATGTAATTCTTTTTAATTTGATGCAGATTTAAATAAGATATGACCAATGAATTTCATTAAGAAAAAATGGAATATTTCTGAGGGACATAGCACTTTTTTGTCATCACCTTTTCAGTTAATAAAGGGAAATTTACACTTGATCAATCACATTTCTTGTTCTAAAAAATATTGTTATATTATTCATTATGACTACAAGATGTTTGTTGGAGGCTTTGCATGTTTCAGTAATATTAACTTTTAAGTCTTATTTTTTTCTAGATTTTTTTTTCCCCAAATGAGTCAAACTCAAGAAAGCTTCTGTGGTGCCTCTTGTCACCACAGGAGGTCTCCATAAATCCTGACCTGGATTAAGCAGAAGTTGGAGCCACTATAGTCAGCATTCAAGTCTCCTATTATCTTAAAGATATCCAGTTGTTAGAATAATTTAGAAACAATTTAGACACTTTAAAACCCACTCAGATTTAAAAAATTCTCCCAATTTGAATTTTTAGACCAATAAAGGTTATGAAGTTAGGTTATATGGCCACAGGGAGTAATAAAGAGAACTGATGAAAAAGCGGTAAATATGAATAAAAAATATAGTTCTCATTTTAAAATAAAAGAAGGTAACAACAATAGCACTGATCAAGTCCCTAAAACATACAGAATAATTCAGTGGGTTTCACAGCATTCAGGCTATCATCTTTTTTTTTTATTGCAAAATGCATTCATTTTAATTATCTAATTTTTCTACCAATGTCTTTGTTTTAGAAATGTAGAACCCTAGTATCACAAATACTTAGATTCAATGAAAATTTGTTTCATGCCTACTAAGTGGACCAAGCTATTTGCAAGAGTCAAACCACAGGGGTGGTTGCTATTTGACTCTGTACAGCAAAGACCATTGTTCACTCAGGTCATAACTGATCAAATGGAAAAGCTGTCACAAAGGCTGAGCTTCCTGACTTCAAACCTCAAACAGTTCTATCACTACTCCACCCATCAGCATCTATAGACGACCTTCTGGAACACTTAAGGATGGAGGATTCTATAGTTTCTCAGGAACTATCACCCTCTTATGGGAGATGTTCATGTCTCTGTTTACGATTATCTGGAGGAAGCAGTAAAGAGCTAGGGTACTCAGCACCAGCACTCCAAGGATACTGAAACGCAACCTGCTTCTGGAAAGAGCTTTAGCTTTGAAATGATTCTCTAGGTCAGTGTGTTCCAGAGTCTAGTCCCTACATCAGCGCATCAGGGAACAGAGTTAGAAGTGGAACCTCTCAAATTCCCACAGAATCAGAAATTTTGAGGGTAGAAGGCAGAAGTCTGTGTCCTAACATGCCTACTAAGTGGTTTTGATGCTCGCTAACGTTTGAGATCCACTACTCTAGAACCTGTCTATGGTCTGTGATCATATCTGAGTCACCTGCCTATGGAGAGTGAAGCAGCACAGAATGAGAAAGAGCACCTGTTATCTTGGCTTCAGCTTCTGGTTCCTGTGGTTTGACAATTGCACATTCCTGCTAACCTCTAGGGGGCACCAAAATATCTTCTTGTACAACCCCAAGGAGGCAACAAGACCTTAATTTGATTTCCCAAGAAATGGCCTTCAGAATTAGAAAGAGCTTTCTAATTATTACGTCAGCAACCTGCCCTAATTATCATGTATCCATCAGTTAAAAATGTGGTGTATTTATCTTTTTATTTTAAGTTTAATTCTGCCTACGTATGGGAATAATGATTTCTACTTTTCATGATTTTTGTAAAGATTAAGTGAAGACTAAGACAATGCCTGTCAATCTAACAGTTCAGAACCTAGCATAGAGTTAGATGCTTATTAAATAAAGGGTATCTTTATTATTTCACTATCACTATTAGTACTATTAATAGGTGAAATTTTCTAACATATTTGTACTGTAAGAATACATTATATATTTTCATTAACTATTACTGTGATCAAGTACTTTCTTGTACTGAACCCTGGGAAAAGCTGGGCTGGAGATTTAAGACAAGAAGAAAAAGCCCATTACAATAATCAATTCCTGCCCAGAACTGCATTATTTCATGATAAACACAGTGGTGATGGATATAGTTTCATGATATATACGTCCCTCAATATAAACTACTCTTTTGCAAGGGTGAAATTAGTTTGTTCCTGCCACAATAGAAGCTTGTTGGTTATGTAGTGAAATTAAAATGAAAAGTTCTGGATCTGCTTGTAATGGGAAATGCTTGGGGAGCTTTGAATATGTCCTTGCTTAGAGCTCCTTGCCTTAGTTTCCCCACTTACACCGTGTTGAGATTAGACCAGTCAAACCATCAATTCTTCTCAATTATTAGTGATAAAAAAAACATATTTATTAAGTAATGTTTGTTTTCCAAATACTGGGACGGTTACATTCTCTCTCTTAATTGCATTAATTTTTACAACAATCTTGTGAGTTAGAAACTATTTTTTTTCTTTTTCAGAGACAGAATCTCACTTTATTATCCTCGGTAGAGTGCTGTGACATCACAGCTCACAGCAACCTCCAACTCCTGGGTTTAGGTGATTCTCTTGCTTCAGCCTCCCGAGTAGCTGGGACTACAGGCACTTGCCACAACGCCCGGCTATTTTTTGTTTTTGTTGCGGTTTGGCCGGGGCTGGGTTTGAACTCACCACCTTCAGTAGATGGGGCCAGCGCCCTACTCACTAAGCCTCAAGCGCCACCCGAGTTAGAGACTATTTTTATTCATGATTTACAATAAAGAACAGTGAGGCTCACAGGAAATCATTTACTTTGCTATTTTCTTAACTTCTACCAAACAACAAAGTAGGCCCCGAAATTTTACACCAAACCCCCCATTGTACAAACACTGTAATACACTGCCTCTCAAATTCTATGATTTGAGTGTATGGTGCAATGACTTTTTCTATATATAATTAAAGCAAAAAATGTACTGAGGAGGAGAGAATGTAGTAGTTTAAATATGTAAAATACTTAAGCAAGAGCAAAGAAGAACGTGCAGATACTAGAGAAACTGTAGTGAAAAAAAATAATGCAAAAGATAGTTAACACTCCAGGAAACAGGTTTAAAAAAAAAAACACACACACACTCACACACATAAACATTAAAAAGCAGAAGGGAAAATACACCAAAAAAAGTTTAATAGTTTTATGAGGTTAAAATGAGTTTTAAAGAATTTAACTATTGAAGAATAAGAAATGCAGTTGAAAATGGTTTTAAATTGCCTAATCTTTTGACTGTATGAGGTTTAATATGTGCCTCCTGGATTTTCACAAAAGAAAAGAAAAATCTTTCTGTGTTATTCAGGAAGGAAGGGACAGGAACCCCTCACACCTCCTGCAGGCAATCCTCCTGCTAGATAGAAAAGGTTGACCTTCCTCCTATGGGGTCATAATATCAGGCTAAAATTACAAAGAAACTCACTCCAGTCTAATATCAACTCAAAATAAATATTTTTGAAACCCAAAGCTAAATATTCCACATTTTAGATAAAAATCAGCTCTGATTAACAGAAGGAGTTCATAACCACTATTGGAAAAATATAGCTTAAAGTAAATGCTTGCCTGATGACCAAAAAGCCATTTTCTATAAAAATTCACATCAGTATCTTAGCACAGGAGTTGATAAACTTTCTTTTAAGAACCGTATAGTACTGTCTTTTAGATTGTGCAGCCCAGTAGGCAAAATCAAGGATAGTATGTAGACATGTAACGTAAGAAAAAGAGAAATCACATTTCCACAAATATCTCATGGACATAATTCAAATATAACAATTGATTATCATTTTTTGTAATACAGCCAACCAATGAAAATTGTGGAATTATTTTTTAAGATACCATTTTCATTTAATGGGGTTTCCTGTCTCCAATGGCTTGCACAATTTCATATGTAAAAACTATTTTTACTTCTCCTTCCTTTGCCCTTCTCTTTGCCTCTTCCTTTGCTCTTCCATGAGGGGCCGTGCCCCTGCCCTGCAAGCCTCCTTATCATGCCTTGGAAAATTGAGAAAATTAAGGCCTTTCTGCTCACAGCCAGACCCAAACGTGAGGATGCCAGGTCTGTCAAGATCAAGAAAAATAAGGATATGACGTTGAAAGTCTGATGCAGCAGATACCTTTATACCTTGATCATCACAAAGAGAGGGCCAAGAAACTGAAGCAGTCTCTGCCCCCTGGTTTGGCAGTGAAGGAGCTGAAATGAAGCAGACGTGCTGATTTGAATTGCATTAAAATTTTAAAAATAAATAAATAAATAAATAAATAAATGCTTTTAGCTCCCTGGCCGTATAAAATTATATGAGGAGACAAATTTGGCCTGGTGCCTATAGTTTTCAAATCCCTGCCTTTGTCCAAAGACGTAATTATCAGTATAGGAGGTTATAGTTTTCTAAAAGGTTATATTCAAAGGGGTGTTGTAAAGATAAGAGTTCTGGCTGTTCCATGATGAGCAGTGTCTTCCTCAGTACGATCGACCCCAGCACTCCCTGCTCCTTTAGCTGTGGAATGCAATTCTGCAAAAACATTCAGAGAAAATTTAAATTCATTTAATTTTAATACAAAATAAATTAGTAAGATCCATAGTATGCCGATATCCTTGCATGTAAGCTATGCTTATCTGTTGAGTAAATGGTCCTCATGTATGAAACTGAGATAATAATAAGTAACATTTATTAAGCATTTATTATGGACAGGCATTATTCCAAGGTTTTATTTTCTCCTTTAATCTTCCTTGAAAACTGTATTACCTTAGAGCAAAGAAAGCTGAGGGACAGAAAGGTTGAGGTTAAGTAACCTGCTCAAAGTTATACATTCAGGAAAGGGTGGAGCTGAGATCTTAACCCAAAAAATCATGGCCCAGAGCACTGGAACTCTTCCTAATTCATGAATCAAGACATTTATGATAATTAAATAAAAGCTATGTTTGTAAAAGACTAAATACTAAAGTATCACATTTTCTATTTGCATTACGAGTGTTATTTTTAATTGAAGATAGAGACAGGAAGACCACATACCAGCGTTTAGTCAGGAATCACTGCAGTGAATATAATCTGATTTGACCCAAGTCTCTTTATCCCATTCTTTTCCTTTTAATAGGATTATTTTATTTCTCTTTCACGACTTCAGATATGCTCTCCTTAGTTACATAAAACCAAAGGACTATTTTCTCACCAAAACATGGACATTCTACAACATTTGAGGCAGGAGTGAAAAACTACTCTGTGAATTTAAGCAAATTCATTCCATGAGGACGAATTTTTTATATATAAACGAAGAAGTTTAACTTTCCCATAAACACAATGCATGAAGACATAGAGGCACCACTTTTAGATCATACTAACTAGTCACATCTTGTTTTGTAAGAAAAATCAGCTGAAAGGGGTGGGTTTTCTTTATTGTAAGTATGAATTAACACAACTGAAAAAATGTTGCAAGCTTGATTTCCCAAGCAATGCCATGAAAAATTATGAAAAAATCAAATGAAATATTAATTATATTTGAAAAACTTATAGCAAAATAACTTTTAAAAGCTTGTTCATTCGTTATTTGCTCCATTTGGGGATCAAAGTAGATAGTACGGCTGTAAGTCTATTGGGGATCACAGCCATAGGCATCTTTTCTGCCCACTTACACCATGTGCACACATGTGTATGCAAGCGATTCACTTATATATTCACCTTCCTCGGGGTCTTTGGCGGGGCATTACTAGTTTTCACTTTCATTTTTTCTTCCCTAACCAATCACATGTGGAACATAAGAGATTGTCTATTACCCTATTTCAAAGCGGTTGCAATGGTTGAATAAGTTAGTAAGCACTTGAAGACTTTCAGTAGGGGAGGAAACAGCTCACCTTCCCGTGCGCCGCTCTTTATGTTTGACCAAATGCTATAGACATAATTCCCTGGGCAATGTCAAAAGAACTCAGAGCTGAGGAGAAGGTGAACTGACTGAGGGAGCTCATGACCTGAGGGATGACAGCTCAGTGAATTCCCAGGATTTTCCTTCTGTTATATAGTGGTGGGGAGGCAGCAAGCCCATGAAAGACTTAGTGGGGAGCCCACCACCTTGTCCACACATAGGGTACCATCCTGGCTGAGCTCTACCTTAAGAAGCACCACAGGCCAGCTCAGGGTCTCGCTGTTCTCTGCTCAGCATTGCAGGAGACACAGCCTCAGATCTTCTGGCTCTCACCTGCTCCGTCCCTCCCCATTGGCAAAAGATGACCCAGGATTCTCTTCAACTCCCACTTCAGCACTAGGAGGAAGGGAGCAGGAGCTACAGCAGCCACCGGGAGAGTCAAGGAGACCAGAACTGCGACGGCAATGCTGTTCCAAACTAAACTGCCGTTGCTCATTCAGTTCACATCTGAACGGTTCTGGAACTAAAGTCCTCAGAAGTAGGCCAGAGCCTACATGTTAAACATAAATATGATGATTACGAGCTAAAATAGAAGGTTAAAGTCGGAGCAAGAGTTTCCTAACCTAATAACCACTCATTATATTAATAATCCAGGAAAACCAACCACAATCTGAATGAGAAAAGACAACCGCAGGATGTCAACTGATGCCAATCAGATGTTGGAAGAAAATATCAAGGCATTCCTGGATTAAAAAAAGAAGAAGAAGAAGAAAAAAATAAGAAAATTTGTCTTGCTAGCAGACCTCCCCTAAGAGAATGGCCAAGGGCAGTTGTCTAAGACAAAAGAAAATGATGAAAGAAGAAATTTTGGAATATCAGAAGAGGGAAAAAGAAAACAATGGAAAGGGTAAAAATAACGGTTGTGGCAACAAACTTTCCTCCTCCTGTTGCACTTTTCTAAATCAGGTTCTTCTTTAAAAAACGTTTTGTATTCAGGCATGCATACTATTGCTTTAAAAAAAATTTTTTTTTTTTAATCTTTAAATCTTAAAGAAAATTTTAATTTGAGGATTTCATGCATAAGGTTATAACCTGGTGTGTGTGTATATACATACATATAAAACACACATATGTGTGTGTATGTGCACACACACACATACATATACTACTTATATACTTCTGACCTATGCATGGCATTTGATATTTATGCTTTTTGCTTAGTCATTAATTTACAATGATATCTTTTTATTTTTCTGCTTGATATTACTATAAACTCAATTTATTTTCTTTCTTGAGACAGAGTTTTAGTTTGTCACCCTTGGTAGAATGCCCTGGTGTCATATCTCACAGCAACTTCAAACTCTTAGGCTCAAGTGACTCTTTTGCCTCAACCTCCTGAATAGCTGGGACTATGGGCACCTGCCACAATGCCCAGCTATTTTTAGAGACAGGGTCCCTCTCTTGCTCAGACTGATCTCAAACTCCTGAGCTCAGGCAATTCACCCGCCTCAGCCTCCGAGAGTGCTGGGATTACAGGTGCGAGCTACCATGTCAGCCTATAAACTTAATTTAATCTTAAAATGTGGACAGGTATAAGATGCACAAATCTAGATATTTTACATTTATTTATTTATTTATTTATTTATTTATTTATTTTTGGCCAGGGCTGGGTTTGAACCCACCACCTCCATATGGGCATATGGGGCCGGTGCCCTACTCCTTTGAGCCACAGGCGCCACCCTAGATATTTTACTTTTTTCAGAAGTTTTATAATCAAATGTATTTATTTATAACTGTAGATTAAAACCTATTAACTCTTACAACTAAGGTAAGAAATGTAAAGAAACAATCTTCATAGGGTTTAAAAACCTTCTTTTAAAACCATATTGTAATCACATAAGAAATAGATTCATAAATTGAAACCTGCTTAATTGGCAATTAAAAGCTGTAGGGCAATGTTGTCTCTCTGTATTTTCAGAATTAAATTCCAGCTGTTTGGAGAAAGTAACCAGAAGATTGAGAGAAACTGCCAAGTATCCTGGGGAGAAATTAGCCACTTTAGCTTTCATTATTCTAAAATCATTGTGCCACCTGCAGTAACCGTAAATACTACAGATGAAGTAAAAAATCTCAAATTTAAAAGTTCACCTGCTTTTCACAGGGCAAAGTATCACATCTTTCTGGGTCAAAGGGCCAACAAGTCAGTGCAAAAATAAATTTGATCTAATATTCATGACCCATAATGTTTCTTTGCCAGTTTTACAAATGAATGTCTCTAATATTTATTTTATTTGGAAAAATGCTCAATTTTCATTAAAGAAAGTGTTGTGTCTAATGTCACTATAGCGATCAGGATAGTCTAGAATTGTAATGTAGCAACAACTCCTAACTCCTTATGGCTTATAACAACAATCGTTTCTCCCTCATCTACCTGTCTGTTGGACGCTGACTGAAAGTCTAACTTAAGGTTACTCTTTCTGGACT
Source organism: Loris lydekkerianus (assembly GCA_963574355.1). Classification (NCBI taxonomy): domain Eukaryota; kingdom Metazoa; phylum Chordata; class Mammalia; order Primates; family Lorisidae; genus Loris; species Loris lydekkerianus. The sequence continues at coordinate 36,971 of CAUYPK010167268.1, forward strand.
CAGGTTGCTGAAACAGCCACTGTCTCAAACATTGTTTGTCCTTTTAGAGTCTTACAGAACTATGAAAAGCTTCAGCCTGGAAATGGCATCACACATCTGACCAATTTGTCCATTGGTGGAATCTACTCACACGGCCCACTTACCATAGGTGTCCATGAGGATGCAAACTAGAAATATTTGGTGAACAAAATTAAGGAATACCACTCTCTGTCTTTCAGCTCATCAGATATTTATTTCAGTCTACCCACCTCCCATGGGCAAAATGTACTCAGCCTCTCTCCAAAGACGTCAGTTCAAAAGCCTTGTTTTGTGAGGGCATCAAGCTCAAAGCCTGTGCTCTTCAGATAGGATGCAGAGAGTCCAGGTCAAATCCGACTGGGATTTCCCTTGCTCTGGACAGGCATGAACTTAAAGGATTAGTGACTTTTCTATGCTTTTCAAATATATAGCATTTGGAGAACAGGGACAGAGACTGCATTAGTTAAACACGTCCATTTGAAAGACAAAATCTGATACACAACAGTTTTGAAATCTCCCCAGGCAAAGCGGCTGAGGGCCTTCTCCATTAGGAGATGGGAATGGGACAGGAAAGCTTCTTCATAACATCTTGGCATTACTCTGCGGCAGGAGAGTCTGAAGTCCATTATTTTCCCGGTGATCTTTGGCTCTGTGTATTTGCCACATCTGTAGTACATGTTAGGTAAGAGTACGTCATCCTTACTGGCTGAGATGTGCCTCTCTCTGTCCCATGCCCACAAACAGAAGAGAATGATGGGTCATTCATTGTAAGTCTCTCACAGTCTCAGACCTTTAACATTTGGGTTTACATTTTCTCCAGTTGTACACTTTCATTAAGAATACTCTAGGGCTTTTAATCTATTTGATTCGGTGTAAAACACAGTTTTTCTCTTGATACACTTTCTTAGACAGCTTTATCTTTCTGAATCTTCATTCCCATGTCCCTCTCCTTCTAAGCATAGTCATGGGTACCTTGAGCTTCCCAGGACTAGGAGAAAGAGATTCATATCCAACCTCTTCCAGTGAAGTGTGTTGTACAATTGTAAAATATCACCCTTGTAATCCATTCACAAGTTTTAGCAATAGGCATGACTAGGCCTCCCAGGAGAAGGGAACAAATGAACATGTCCAAATATTTAAAAAATTTCAAATCAAGTTAATGAACTATTAAATAATTACACAATATGGTATAATGACTTTATGGTGCTCAGTTTTTTTTGTTTTTGGTATAAATTTCAACTTAAAAATTTTTGATCTATAGAAGCAGAAGAAAAAAAAATTGTGGACAAATTTTATACATAAAAGTCATCCATATTTAAATTTAAAAATGAACTCTGGATTTTTACATATCATGTTAAAACATAATGTTTACATTAACTAATTATCAGATCACAAATTGCTATCATTTCTACTATAATTTTACCAACTTTAAAAAGTGATATTTAAATCCAACTTCATTACTTATGTTGAACTTTTAACTCTTAAATATGTATATTATTTTATTCAATTTTTATCAAAATTTCCATTCCAAGACTGCATTTTAACTGTAAAAAGGAAATAAATATTAGCCAGCAATAAAAAGGCAAATATAACCCCAACTAAATAAGGGCATAGCATTCTAATAGATATTTCTCCAAAGAACATTTACTAATTGCCAATAAGGACATGAAAAGATGCTCAAAATCATTAGTTGTTAGAGACATACGAGTAAAAACTGTCATGACATGCCACTTTATACACATCAGGATGGTTGTAGCAAAAGGACAATAAGAAGTATTAGGATAGATATGGAAACACTGGAACTCTCCTACACTACATGTGGAAATATAAAATGGTGGCTTTGCTTTGGAACATAGTTTGGCAGTTCCCACAACGTTAAAAGTGGAGTTATCATATGACCCAGCAATCCCACTTCTAGGTATATATCCAAGAGAACTGAAAACGTATATTTGTCAGAGCATAAATAATAAAAGCCTAAAAGTGAAAACAAAACCAAATGTCCACCAACCATTGAACAGTTAAATAAATATGGTATATGCTTTATGTAAATGGAATGTTATTAGGCTATAAAAATGAATGAAGTTCTGCTATGTGCTAAACCTAAATGCAACTTGAAAACATTGTTTAGTGAAGGAATCTAGATCTAAAAGGCCACATTTCCATTTATATGAAATGTCCAGACTAGGTAAATCCGTGTGGACAGAAAGTAGATTAGTGGTTTTCCATGGGCAGGGGCAGGGAGAAGAGAGGAAGAGGGGATGTCTGCTCATTGGTAAGGGGTTTCTTTTGGGGGTGAAGAAAATATCCCGAAATTAGATAGTGGACATGGTTGCACACTTGTAAATACACTAAAACCTACTCAAGTGTACACTTCAAAAGATTAATTTTATGGTATGTGACTTATATCTCAATGAAACTGTGATTTAAAAATACGATTATGATGATGGTTGCCCAGGTCTGTGAATATCCTAAAAACTATTGAACTGACCATTTTAAATGGGTGAATTTTATGATATGTAAAATTATCTCTGTAAGACTGTGAAAAAAAACGACCAGAAAACAGTCGGTATAGAAATTGGTGATTATTTGTAGTATTCTTTCTCGTTCATAGTCCTAAAAGCCATTTTTGTTTTCTTGTCCCAATGTCACTATATTTGTGGTAATGTCATTTTTGCTGTATATTTCTCAGATTCTACTGATTTAAAAACACATACATTTTAAAGATACATATACTTTTATTATTTATTTATTATTTATTTATTTATTTATTTTTTGCCGTTTTTGGCCAGGGCTGGGTTTGAACCTGCCACCTCCAGCATATGGGGCCGGCGCCCTACTCCTTTGAGTCACAGGCACCGCCCAAAATACATATACTTTTAAACTTTTACAAAGTAAAATAGTCAAATTTAGATTTGTTTGTTAAGCTTCTGTTACCCTTACTGATACCAAGCAGCGGTTCATTACAAGTAACTTAGTGGTGCATATTTAATGTTAATTCAAATTTCACCCAAGATCACAGTCACTCTTTACTTAGGGTCTGCAGTTAGTTTCTGTAGAGGAATGGACACCAGGCTTGCAAAGGACAGTTACTGATTCTTATCACATTAAAAGGACATGCTGAGAACAGGACAGTCTCCTGGCAAGCCTAGAGACGTTTTGTGACTTGGGGGCAATCCCCCCAAGTAACTCAGTGTTCCAGAATGAGATAAGATTGGCCACTCACTAGTAAGCATGTGTTAAACATTGATGCTTGGTAGTTCTTCATGAGGGTTGTGGGAAAAGAACACGTGGGGAAAGAGCACGTGAGGAGAGCACGTGGCAATCCGTAGGCATGCAGCCTGCCTATGTAATTACCTTAACTTTCCACACCTGTTGTGTATGTCAATTACCTTAACTCTTCACACCTGTTGTGTATAACCTTAATAAATAGCGGTTGAGGACGGGGCTCGGGGCTACCCTGCAACTAAGGTTAGCTGCCTCCCACAAGCTTGTACTTCTGACCCGTGTCACACCTGGTTCCTTCCTGTGGGTGACCAAGACCAGTGCCATAGGGGTCACCACAAGTTCCTCTTTTCTCTTTTCTAACATTTATTATCTTGCAACATCTCACCTAATCAAATCAAATTACTCTGCAGTATTTAATAGGCATTATTATCATGTGTCTAGGTATGTTTATAAGGTCAATATTTTAAGTTTCTTTTTGCAAGTTAAAGTTGTTAGTTTGATCTCTGGGAAGATTTTTCAAAAACAAAAGCCAAAACCCCCAAACTCCCCAAACAAACAAAACTCCTCCAACTTTGGGGAAAACGTCATTGCTCTTGGTATATTTGGCTATGTCAAATTCTATCTGCTATACATATTTCTGGCTTTTGGCACAGATTTAGCTTGTATACATTTTTAATTATCAAGCATATTAGCATCATTATAATAGCCATGGAAAACTCATGAATCAAAGTTGAAAATTGAAAATTATCTTTTTCTTCCTTAGCCAGAATGCATACTTCCTACAGCAAGTATAATACCAATGAAATCATCTTTATTATTTTCTTCTGTAAATTCAATAATACTTATGATAAATATTAGCTTTTCAATATAGCTTTTGTCCCTGGTATAAACAAGTTGAATAAATACTTTTTATTTATATGTGGCTTCTTTTTGTACATGGTTACTCATTAAACTAGTAATCTTATTTTTACTTCTCCATTTCAGATAATAATTAAAATAATTTTTTAAAAATTCATTTTACACAATTAGCTATGAAACAAATTTTGATTTTTTTCTGTCAAGTATTGTCCTTTCAGTAGCATGTTATAATCATTGTTATAATCAGCTAATAGTAAACGTATGATATTATTCTTTTCTATACTAGAATTTATTTATCATTGGAGAATGTTACTTATTGGCTGATAATTCCTCAGCCTTTTTAAGTATGAATAATTGCATTTCTGAACATTTTTAATTGGAAATAATTTAAGCTATTTTTATTTTTATTAGATAATAATATTTTGTGTTTCTTTAACCAAAATCTTAAGTGTTTCCAGTCATAATTCTGTAGTTGAGGGAAGAACTTAAAGATTATCTGGGAAACATGTAATGTAGAAATAACAGTCTTTGCCACTGACTCAGAACAAAGAACAATTTCTGCAACTTTTCTCCTTTTAGAAAAGTTTTAATTTCAAATTAAATACCAAATATTCTACCATGTACATCTAGTGAAAATTCATAGTCATTAATTGGAGTCAGATTGTGTTTTGCTAAAAATACGCCCGTGCTGTCAAAAGGATGTGACAGCCATTTTCCAGGATCAGAATTTGAAAAACATATTTAATGCTCCGGAGACTTTTGTCTTTTTCTTTCTGTCTGCCCATTTTACAAATACACTTTCCTTTATTCTCTAATAGAAGAAAGAAGATAGAATTTTTTTCTTCTGATTTGTGAATTTGGCATAAATAATTCTTCTTCATTCTCATCACACATCCAGTTACCAAGGAACATGAAGTTGTGGGGATTTCATCAGACCTGTTTAAACTATGGATTTGGAGAAAATCTCTCTTCTTCATTTATATTGTTTTGATCAGTAAACTTCTTTTAAATAAAGAGTATGTCCTGCCTCATTTACACATTTCAAATACACCAGGTTCCAGGAGATTCTGCCCACTTCCAGAGTGCTGGGTTTATAAAATTATAAGCAGGCTGTTCTTTTGAAGATGTGCTGTTTCCTTTTTGTTCTTTTCTGACCTGCATTGTTCTGTTATCTATCCCTATCACTATTTCAGTTTGTACATTCTAAAGTATTAATAGTGAAATGCAGCTTTTTTATTATGTAAAATGTGTAAATATTTGGTTGTCATCCAAAAACATAAATTAAAAAAGTAAAACATTGATAATTACAATTATTTTTGTGTTTTTAAAAGCTACTTTCTAAAACAAAGTTAGCAATTGAATGAGACAGATACATTATTTTGCTATGTTGGATTATATGCTATTTATTTTCTGTATATTATGTATTTTAAGATAAAAAGCTCAAGTCAGTCTTATTGAAAGCAAAATAAAGTATCATAGTTGACATGTTAGGTATGAATGTGTATATATCTACATATTTTTAAATAATGTGAATATTTTAATATTGGGAAATACTGTTTAGTTTTAAGGAACTCTGCCATGTAAAATTATGTGTGGCTTACTCAATGCTATGTTCTGTTTCTCTGTCAATATCTGGAATTACACACTCATGTCTTCTTTGTAGCATTTTTTTATAATACATTCTTTGCATAGATCTCTGAATGACAGTGATGATTGCAATAAATTCCAAACTCGTGGTGCTATTTGCTGTGTATTATTGACTTTAGTTTCTGCTTGCATACACTTTCCCTCATTCCCCTCTTAAAAGATATTCAAATACTCATTTGGGTATTCCCTGACCAATGCAGCAGACAGGATTAGAGAAAAAACGACCATTATCACCAGCTCTACAGTCTCTAATTAATGCACATCAATAATCATTTTCAATTGCATGGATTCACCACCATTTAGATTTACTGAAGACTTATGCCCAGAATGGTATGACAGAAATATTCTCTCTCCCACTGGATATAAACAGCTGAGATCTACTTACATATGACAGCCAGTTCTACAAATTTCAAGGCTACCCCCCTTAACGTGAAGCTGACACTTTATTTTAGATGGCAAATAGGAAAGATAAAATGAAAATGAGCTGGTATTCATATTGCCAGGCCCTGATGAGCCAACTCAGGGAGGAGGCGCATGAAGCAACTAAGACAAACAGATGTATTCTCCTGGACAGTTCAGAAACTTGATCAGAGTCACACAAAACTGAAATTAAGTGGTGCTCATTCGCTGGGGGGGGGGGACAATGCCTGCAGAGACACTCTTGTGATTCTTCTTACACAGACCCCTGAATCTACTCTGCTTCTTTTATAAACCTGTTTTGTCAGATTTCTGTTTGGTCTTTTGAGCTATGTATACATGGCTTGAGTTGTTCAGAGTCTTTACAGTAATACTTTAAATTATCGTTTTGTTCTGTTTTGCTCTGAGACGGTCTCACTCTGTCATGCAGGCTGGTTGGTTATCAGCTCCCCACCTCAGACAATCCTCTCATCTCCGCCTCTCAGCAAGCTAGGATTGTAGGCATGAGCCACGAAATCAGTATTGTCCTTCCTTCCCCCGCCACTGTGGGCACAGTCATGCCATTGAGATGGTCTTAATGTTGAGCTTGGTACATAGCGTGCCTTAGGCAAAGGAATACCAGCATTGTTAGAGCATACCTTTGAAATGTGCTTGAGTGGTGGGGTTTGCCTTCTTGTGCTTCTTCCATTTCTATGAAGAAACACATCTTGGCTATGCTTGTGGTCCACAGAGGATAAGAGACACGGGAAGCAGACCTGATCCCCACTTCGTGAGCTTCCAATGATGTCCAGTCAAGCCCACCCTAGATCAGCCAATTCTCAGCTGACCTGAAGATGTGTGAGCAACACACAATTATTGTTTTGAGCTGCTAATTTGGGGATGATTTCATAAAAATTATTGCGATAATATACCACTGTTATAGCTTGTGTTTTCCTACAAATAACCTGCATCAATATTTCTTCTGAAAAAAAAAGAGACTTTAAATACTTGCCTCAACAAGAAGGGGATTAGTCCTATTAACTGCCAAAAAGGGAGGCATCTGTTTATTTTTACAGGAGAAGTGCTACTTTTATGCCAACAGATCTGAGATCGTGCAAAACAAGATCAAA